>JAABKJ010003050.1:0-26667 GCA_011634705.1 Andricus grossulariae
GAACCGAGCTTCAAGCGTCAGGTAAATGTGTCCGAGCGCGTAGCGCGAGGGGAATACATTATCGAGCGCGAAGCGCGTGATGAACAACAAATCGAGCGCGAAGCGCGAGATCCAACAGGTGCGCGCTCTAGGCGCGCTCAAACTTGCGAGCAGATTTTTTACCAGAAAAAAAACGAATTTTCAACAATTTTGTCAATTTTGACGAATTTTTTAATAAAATGATTCAGCTCCAACCAAAAAATTATTTTTTCACAAAGTAGATCGAATTTTAACCGTGTTGTTGAATTTTTAATATAAAAAAAAAATTGCAATTTGGAAGATAATTTTCTAAAAAAAAAGTTAAATTTTCAACAAAATACATTATTTTCCAACCAAATAGTTGAATTTCCAACTAATGATATAAGTTTTAAAAGACTACTTTTATTAAATTTTTGATTGAGAATTTTTCTTGTTTTTCTGTTTAAAATTATATTATTTGGTTAAAAATTTAATGATTTCCTTCAATATTTAACAATTTTGTTCGAGAGTCATTCTTTTTAGTTGATTCGTCTTTTTGGGTTGAAAACTCAAGTATTTTTGTAGAAAACTCAACTATTTGGTTGAAAATTCGTTGAAATATCAACTAATAGATTTTTGGTTGGAAATATCTTTTTTAGTTAAAAATTAAACAATTTGCTCAACTGCTTTTAGTTTAAAATTGAAATTTTTCTTTTTTTAAAATATCAACAATTACATTTTTTGTTAAAAGTTCTTTTCCTTTTTTTTTAATTTTTTGATTCAATATTTATAAGTCTGATTAAAAATTTATTTATTTGACTGAGAATTTAATTATTCTGTTGAAAATTCGCTTTTTGGTATGAAATTCAACTATTTAGATGAAAATTTACTTTTTGTTTAAAAATTTACTTTTTGGTTGAAAATTTATATTTTTGGGTTGAAAATTTACATGCTTTGTAGAAAATTTGCCGTTTTGGCTCGAACAATTCAACAATTTGGTTGCAATTTTCTTACTCTCTTGACTAAAGAATCTTTCTTGGTTGTAAATTAATCTCTTTTGGTGAAAACTTAATCTTTCTTAGGTTAAAATGCAAACAGTTTCGCTGATTATCAATCTGTTTTGGTTAGGGTTTGAACTATTTTTTGGAAAATTTGTATTCTTTCGTTGAATTTAACTGTTTTTAGTTTAAAAACAAAAACTTTGTTGGCAGAAATATCAAACTTCTATTACATTTTGCTTTGAAAATGCATATATTTTTCTTTGAAAATTAAACTATTTGGTTAAAAGTTGAAGTCCTTCGTTAAAAGTCCGTGGATACGTGTACCGAAATTTCGTTACCAAAAGCAAGATTTTTTTGGTACGTGCAGACACTCCCTTGTTAAAAATTCGTTTTTTGGTTGAAGATCCATAGTTTTAGTTGAAATTATTCGTTTTTTTTTTTGGTTGAAAATTTAACTATTTTGTTCAAAAATTCTTTTCTTTTGGTAAACATTGTTGCTTAAGCTAAAAATAGAACTGTTCCATCTTGGGTTATAAATTTATCTTTTTTGGTTAGAAATTTACCTGTTCAGTTAAAAACTATCTTTTCAGTTAACAATTCAAGTACTTCATTGAAATTGCATGTGTTTTATTGAAAATTTATCTCTTTGGTTCAAAACTAAATTATTTGAAACTCAACTAGTTGTTTGAAAGTTGAACGCCCTTCTTAAAAGTTAATTTTTTTGGTGGATGATTGATCATTGTAGTTAAAAGTTTATCTCTTTGGTTCGAAACTAAATTTTTTTTTTTAATGAATAGTTCACTATTCCAATTTTGGTTGCAAAGTTAGTCATTCGGCTGAAAATTTATCTTTTTTGATTAAAAATTAAATTATTTGTTGAAAATTCATCATTTTGTAGAAATATTTTTTGTTGGTTGTAGGAAGATGTAAATCTTCTCGAAGTGTTAGTGGGAACTTCGTAAATTTTAAGAAACAATTTTAGCAATGAAATTTAAGTTTCAGAGCTATAAAGATTTAACACCGAAAGTAAGAAATTTGGAACTTTTCTTTCATCCCGAAACTGAAAATATTCTAAAAAATTTCTAGTTTGAAAAATATTATATCGGTCACCTATGACCTTCAATAAAGTAATAATAAAAATTGCGATATGCGAGGGATTGATATCTTGCGGTTGACTTTTATACTATCCTTGTTTTAAATCAAATAAAAATGTGTTATATTTAATTGAATTTTTTTATTAATCTCATTCACCTATAGATAAATAATTATCAGTACTAGTTTTTTTATTCCTAATTTTTTCCTAATCTTTGAAAAGGGATACCTCACTCGTAATTCCAAACTTGTATCTCCAAATACATACTTCTCTTCTAGAAAGTACATCAGCAGATTTCCAAGGTCCTACCTCCAATTAAACATCCCTCTTTTTTGACTCCTTACCTCCGACAGAAATGAGTATTCCGCCAATTGCCTGGAGGTGTTTTGTGACTTCTTTGCTTGCCGAGACTCTGGATATTTTGTGACCCTTATTACCGCGCTAGTAATTGGAAATTACTTTTTTCCCCGCCAGCATCCTCATCGATGGCTACACAGTGTGTAACTGTGTGAGTGTGGTATCGACTGAAACTGATTGTGAGACTGGGTAGTAAAGTGTATATTGTATACTGTACACGAGGGAGGGTGACGAACGCTACCAGGAAACTGTCCCAAAGAAACGGTTCGAAATCCCGTGCACCACTTGCATCTGGCATTGCCTGCCTTTGGGATATTACGGCCCCAACCCTGGCCCCGACCCGGCCCCGGACGGTGCATCTTAGTCCCTATATATACTAGTGCACTCAGCCGGTGCAGAATAACGTTCGCGAGAAGTAAGTATTGGGTCCTTGATCCGTATTTCTGCGTGAAGACTGAAGCTGACTGAAGCCCCCTTGGGTGGAGGCTAAGGGGCCCATTACGTGCCCATAAAACCTGTGGGCTAGGCCTCATGCACTCTTGTAGTTATACGCATCCATCCGGCCGCGACTACTGCTACGACCGCAAAAAACACGACACTCTTTCAACAGTCTCACTTCTGATCATCTATTTTCGCCTCTATTTATACACTGACAAAAAACCTTATTTGAATCAAAGGAAATTTCTTTGATTTAAAGAAATGGTAGAGTAGAATGTGGCTGAAGAAATATTTCTTCAGATTAAAGAAATGTTTTGGTTGGATCTAAGGAACGCAATGATTAAGGAATAGAAATATTTACTTGACACTGTGAAAGATTCGTTGGGCAAAAGAGATTTTTCATTGACTGTAATAAATAAGTATTTGATATGATAGGTGAATTCCGTAATGTAAAAAAATATGGTTTAAGTTCAAGAAGATAATTATTACATACAAATAAATGTAACTCGGACTGATTACAAGTTTTTCTTGAACCAAATATATAATTCTATGATTCGAATAAGCTGATTTCTTGGCAAAATAAACAGTTCTTTGCAGCGAAGAAATTTTTTCAATGGAAATAAATTTATTATTTGTTTCTGTGATGCGGCATATTGTTTTAAAAAACACGTAACAGGGTTGATGAAATATTAATTGATTCAAAGAACAATTTACTCAAACCTATTCTCAGGCCCATCTATTAGAAGAAATATTTAATGAAATTGTAATGATTGTAATTTATAGTAATATATTTTTTTTTATTTTCACGGAGTAGAAAAAAGAATTTCAAGCAAGACCAATAGAATTTTGTATGAAATACACACATTCTCTCTAAATTTGATTCAGTAGAAATTTTAATAATTCATTCAGTGCACTTAATTTTAATTTATCAATCAGTTATTATCCGAAGTTTACTAATTTTAGGAGTAAAAATACCGTAACTGAAGTATATCAGTTATACCATAACTGCAGTGAATCAATTATAGACTTAGAATAAATTTAGAGAGGAACAATTTTTGAATTAAGCTTTTCTTTATACTTCAATGTTATTTATAATATTAAAGTGTATTTCACAATTTTCATTCTGATAAATGAATGAGAAATTATCACATGTGTGAACAAATTTTAAACTTTAAACAATTGCATATTTTGGAATCGTGCGCAAATATATTTGGAGCATAACATCTTAAAAATAACTGATTTCTTCAATACAACTATAGCTGATCAATCAGTTATATTACTGCAGGTATATCCATATAACTGATTCAATTAGTAATTTCCGTTTTACTAATCCAATCAATAAAATTTTAGAGAGTTTTTATGTGTAAAGATCCTTAACCGGGTAACTTTTTCACGTACACTTTCACTTTTTCGAAATTTAAATCGGTTGTCCTTTTTTGGAATATTAAATTCTCACAAGACTTCCAAAAAAAACAACCAATGTGAATTTCCGAAAAGTGAAAGTCCAAATGAAAGTGAAATAGTTACATAATTGAGGGTCCGGATGTAATAAGGGAACGAGCGCTCGAATACGCGGAAAAGTATTGTCCAAGCGTCTTGTGATATCCAAATTTTAAAGTTCAAAAAATTAAATTTAAAGAAACGGACTGGTAGGAAATGACAAGAAGGAACTTTTTTCTATTTCAGGTTTTTATTTACGACGTATATTTTTAATAATAAGATTTGAGAAGGGGAAATAATTTTTTCTCAAATTCTATTATTTTTTAAAACATAAATCGTCTTTATTCAGACAAATATTATTAAAAGTGTTTGAAATTTATTATAAATACGCAGTACACCTTCAGAAATTTCTAAAAAAGGAAGGAGAATTCAAAACTGCTAATTGTTCATTAATAATTAATTGAAAATTGAGACCTGAGACCTGATGGAAAGCACGTTTTTTTTAGTTTCAACGGAAAAGTGTATCTAGTGAACTTTAAAGTTGAAGCAACTTTGAGTGAGTGATCGCCTTTTTAATAATTAAACAATTAAAAAACCTGTCTTTTCCCCTAAGTAATAAAACATTGACTGCTTTGTATTTTTGGACATTTCTTTGTTTTCAGTGAATTAGTAAATAACTAAAAATAGGAAAATTTATGCTTCTCAAGTAGTTTATTCCTCAATTACAAAACACATAGTTACAACCGTTTATTATCATTTCTGATCATTTATTAGACATTTTTTCCAACGGGTCAGCACGGAATCATTAAAATTATATACTCCTTTTATTATTTCTGAACATTTTTATGCTATATCACAAATATAATCACTTTTTCTTGATAAATTATTACTTATCAGGGATTTTACTATTTTTTTGAATCTATATAATTATATATTTCGATGTATTTTTTCGGATAAAATAGTTAAACAATTTATGACACATGTTATTTACCATTTTATCACAGGAATACTAAAATTATATACTATTTTTATTATTTCTAAATCTGCTATCGTTCTCACCTTACAGACGACGTGCAAAGTTTAATTTAAATTCAAATTTAGACTAGTTGACAAGCAAGGAAATACAATTTTTTTTGTCAATCGCTAGGGTGTAATGCGTGTGTATACCAAATTTCAAACACTTTCAATAAGAATTGTCTGAGTAAAGACGATTTATGTTTTAAAAAATAATTGAATTTCGGATTTTTTTTTAATTTTTTCAATTTTATTATTAAAAATATACATTGAAAAGAAAAACTTTCAATAGAAAAAAGTTCCGTTTCGTCATTCTCCACAAGCCCATATTTTTTTAATTTAGTATGGAGAGTGAAGCATGTCTCAGAGAATGATATTATTGTCCTTGGACAGGTAAAACTGAAACTCATTTATTTATAGAATTTTGTATAGAATACAAATTGGGGTGATCCAAAAATGTATTAGAATTTTTTAATTTCATTCATATCACCCCTAAATTTCTTCGAATCCATACAAAAATAATTGCCTCAAAAGGAAAAAATTTAGAGGTTCTACAAGCCACATCCATAGAGTTTAACACATATTTCCCGTAAGAAAAAAGGAGTTTTTCGTAAATTTTAATCAAAATCGTCAATATCAAGTGAATTAAGTTGAAACCGAACATATCTCCTTAGCATTAGATATAGAATACAAACGAGTAATTACTTTTTGAATTTAACCCCCAAAAGTATTTTTTATAGGGTCCCAAAAAAATCCT
Organism: Andricus grossulariae; assembly: GCA_011634705.1. Classification (NCBI taxonomy): domain Eukaryota; kingdom Metazoa; phylum Arthropoda; class Insecta; order Hymenoptera; family Cynipidae; genus Andricus; species Andricus grossulariae. The sequence goes on from JAABKJ010003050.1 coordinate 6,098, forward strand.
ATAAGTGAAAAATTAAATTTTGTGATTTTCCGCGCTAATTATGATTTTTTAGCGGTTTTTTTTTTAAATAAAAATTTTCCTTACGCATGAAATACTACATTCTACTGATTAATATACGTTTAAAAAAATTGATTAGGCAATATATTATTCTTTTGAGCAATTTTCTCCTAGAATAGAGTTAGAAAGTCGCGTTTTTTTCCGAATTTGTAAATTCAATTTCAACTTTTCATTTAGAGCGAGAGAATAATCAATAAAATATAACAGAAATAATTATTTAAGCTATTTACAATATTATTCCCTCAGAATAATGCTAGAAAGATGCAGCTTTCTCTAAAAAAATTCACTTTTTGTCCACTTTTCCATTAGTGTAAGGTGATGAATAATTCAGGTTAACAAAAATAATAATCTAAACAATTTTTATTATTTTTTACTTTCTCATATTTCTAATATTTTGATATAATTCGACCCTAGGATCTCGGAAATGAATTTTTTTAAATTATCCGTGTGTACATGTGTGTCTGTGTGTATGTGTGTGTTTAACTTTTTTTCTGTTCACCGTATCTCGAAAAGTAAAAGAGCTGCGATCATAACATGTAGATGAAGTGTAGCTCCGATTCATATCCAGGTCTAAAAGGATTTTGTGCTCAATGGACAATTTGGAAGTAGTTTTTTCTTGCGTTTAGAGATTTAAAAAGAAAAATCTTGCCTTGTTTATATGAGACAAACTTTTTTGATATTTAAAATAAAACTACACTATATCCAGCGTATTTGTTCGCGTCTCTGAGACGCATCGATCGACATATTGTTGAAACTGTTATGGCCTACCAGTACCAATTTATGAAGTTTCAAAAAATGGTTTATTCTGTTTATATGAGCAAAACTTGTTTAATATTCAAAATACAATACGATATCTAGCATATTTGTTGGCGTCTCTGAGACGCATCGATTGACCTATTGATAAACTTTTTATGACCCATAAGTACCGTTTTATAAAGTTTAAAAGAAAAGATTTATTCAGTCTATATGGAAAATACTTTTTTGATATTTAAACCACGACAATATTACATGAAGAGTATTTGTTCGCGTCCTTGAGACGCATCGATTGACCTATTGGTGAACCTTTGATGACCGACCAGTACCGATTTATAGAGTTTAAAACAAATTTGTGTATTCTGTTTATATGAGAAAAACTTTCGTCATGTTAGGAGTACTACAGTACTGTATCTGACATGTCTGTTTGCGTCTGTGAGACACGTCGAATGACCTATTGACGAACCTTCTATATAACCTCTTATGATCCAGCAAAACTGATTTATAAATTGAAAAAATATGTTGTTTATCTTGTTGATATAAAGAAAACTTTTTTAATATTGAGAATACAACTATAATGTATATTATATATTTGTTTCCGTCTTCAAGACGCATTGATTGTCAAAACTCAGAACTTTTCATGACCTACCATAATCTAACAATTTCGTGTTTAAATTTTCCAACAAAATTAGTTTCTTTGTTTATAAGGGGATTTCTTCATATTGGGAATATAACAGTACTGCATTTGATGTAATTGTTCGCGTCTTCGAGACGCGTGGATTGATCTCTTGACGAACTTTCGAATACCATTATTGATTAATCAATAGCTACTCCGAAAGTTCTAAGAAAAGTTACAATGTTTCTATGAGGTTTTAATTTGAAATATAAAACTACCGTAGGTTAAAAAGTTGTTCATTGTAACAAAACACATCAATTGACATTTGGTGGGCCTTCTGATTTTCTGAAAATAAAATTTTCGGAAAGACAGAAACATAAGCTTGAAAATATTGAAAGTATCTATTTTTTTCTTTTGTTAGAGAAATCCTCCCTCTATGAGGAAGCAAATTTATTTAATACTTATGAGGAAGCAGATTGCTAATAAAATGAGCACAAATAGGTACACCCATAGTGAATTCGTCCATAGTACTTCGCAGCCGTATTTCATAATATTTTCTTTGAATAGTGCTAGAAAGTTGCATAATTGTTTAAACAATTTGTTATTGTTTATAACTTCCTCCTCTTAGACAATCGCTATCATGTTGCTGTTTCCCTGAAATTTTGTACTTCACTTTGGTTTTTTAGTTAGGAGACAACAATAGGAAAACTGAAAATCTTTCTTTGTTGAAAATTCAACTATTTTGTTGAAAATTTGTCACTATGGTTAGACAATTCAATAATTATTCCATTTTTATATCAATATTTATCTTTTTTAGTTGAAAATTCAACTATTTGATTGGGAATTTGTCTTTTTGGTCGAATTAAACTGTTTTGGATTTAAAATTAAAATCCTTTTTAGTAGAAACAACAACCATTACATTTTTTGTGAAGAATTCATATTTTTTGGTTGAAAACTTAACAAGTTGGTTGAAAATTCAACTAGTTGGTTGAAAGTTGAACTTCTTCGTTAAAAATTCATTTTGTTGTTAAACTATTCATTATCTTAATCTAACAATTCATATCTTGCTTGGAAAATTGAACTATTTTCTTGGAAATTATTTTTTTTATTCAAGATGAATTATTTCAACTAAAAATTAAACTATTAGATTCAGGGTTCAAAATTTGGCTTTGTATGTGAAAATTTAACCATTCGATTGAAAATTCATCTTTTTAGTTGAAAATTTCACTTTTTATTTTCAAATTCGTATATTTTGTTGAAAAGTCTTCTTTTTGGTAGAGAATAAATCTTCTTGGTTTAAAATAATTATTTTTGGTCGAAAATCCAACTGCTTTGTCGAAAGTTGAACTCTTTTGTTACAAATTCATTTTTTTATTGTTGTTGGAAATTTGCTTTTTCGGCTGAAAATTAATTTTTTTTTAACTGAAAATGTAACTATAATATTTTTTGTCGAAATTTTGTTTAGTTCAAAATTCAACTATTTGGTGGAAAATTCGTTTTTTTTTTTGGTTTGAAATGCACTTATTCAAATGAAAATGTATTTATTATATTTTTGGTTGAAAATTAATATTTTTGTTGTTGAAAATTTGAATGTTTGATTAAAAATTTAACAAATTAGCTGACAGTTGAACTCCTTTGATCAAAACTTCTTTTTTTGTTGATGATTCATTATGTTAATTAAAAATACCGCTACGAAGTTATGGGCACTTTGCTTCCTCATAGGTATCAAATAAATGTGCTCATTCATATAGGGAGGTTTTTCTCTGACCTAAGAAAAAATTGACACTTTCGACAATTTTCAAGCTTATGTTTCTGTCTTACCGCAAATCTTATTTTCAGACAATCAGAGGGAAAATCAAGGTATCAGTCAATGTGTTTTGTTATAACGATATTTTGTTATATTGTTATATTTGTTATATATTTTGTTCAAAATGCATTTTTTGCGTGAGAAATAATTTTATTTCATTTGAAAATTTAGCTATTCTAGTTGAAGATTTATAATTTTAGTTGCAGATATTTCTTTAGTTGAAAATTAGTTTTTTTAGTTGAATTTTTTTTTCGTAAAAAATAATGTTTTCATTTGAAAATTTACCTCTTCTTGATAAAGATTCATTATTTTATTTGCAGTCATCTCATCTATTGAAAATTTGACTTTTGTGTTAAAAATCATTTTTTTTCTATAAATTAATTTGTTTAACTGAAAATTTATTTACTACATTTTTTGTTGAAAATGTACCTTTTTTCGTTAAAAATGGAACTGTTTGGTTGAAAATTGAACAAAATGATTCAAAGTTAAACTTCTTTGTTAAAAGTTTCTTTTTATTCGCTGATGATTCTTGAGGATGATTAAAAATTCATTTCTCCTGTTGAAAATTCACCTATTTTTCAAAAAATTCTTTTTTTTTCGTGGAAATTGATGTTTTTAAGTGAAAATTAAACTACTTTAGTTAAAAATTCATAATTTTAGTTGTAACTATTCATTTTGTTGTTAAACAAATGATTTTTCAGTTGTAAATTGATTTTTTTAACTCACACAGTTTTTGTTGGTCCAGGAAGTTGTAAATCTTCTAGAAGTGGGAGTCGGAACTAGGTCAATCTAAAGAAATAATTTATGAAAGAAAAAAATTAATTTTCAGAGCCACAGATATTTGGTAGCCCAATATAGGAAAATTTGAATATTTTCGCATCCGGAAATTCAAAATTTTCAAAAAATTGGGATCCGTAAGAATGGATCATTATTATCTAAAGTTCATAATCAAAATTATATGCAGCAGTTTAATATCCCGGGGTTTACTGTGTACACATACATTTTTTATTTGTAAACATCTTTGATCGCAATATGGAGGGTAAAACTTGTGTCAGAGCATTACATTTTAGCCATGGGGCAGAGAAGAGTGAAAAGCGTCTGATTATAGAATTTTATATAGAATACAAATATTGGAATTAAAATCCTTTCAATGTTAATAATATGTAAACTTCGATATCTGAACTGATTTTGTACACCATACAGATTTACTTCAGATTTCTGAGATTTAATATTCTTTTAGTAATATTTGGCCTATCTACAACAGTTTAACTTGTCCAGTGGAAATAAACAAAGAAAAATAAACGGAACAAATAATTTCGAATGATATGCATCAATAAATGTTAAAAAATGTATCATATAATACGTAGCATATTTTGTGAAAAAATGATAGCAAGAGTTTGAAAAAATCGGGCGTTTTTTTAGCTTTTTTGAAAGCTTTTTGGGACGTTTTTTTAATTCACAGACATGAAGGAAATGATAAAATATTAACAATTTTAGCCTGGACAATGAATTATATAGGAAGTCTATCCAATTGAAAACAGAAGCTCTAAGCATAGCAATAGGAAATTTTTACCCACTTTATTTACGTGTAAAGGAAATAGCTACTTGAAAATGAAGAAAAAAATTGAAAGGTGCATTTTGAAGGAAAAAAAACGGTTAGAACAGATGATTTTTATTATTTTGTGTGTGTGTAAAACACGTCCACAGCATCCATAAACTATAATCTGAAGTAAAGCTTGACTATTTATAGCTTTGCCTCTTCTCTTCACTACTCAATCAAAAATGGATAACGAGGTTTCAGATTCTCTAGAAAGCCATTACTTTCGCCACTTTGTATTTACAAGTCTATAAAATGCCCTATGAAATCAAATCTATAAAGATGCAAGTTTATGCTTTTTAGAATTCAGAGTCACAAGGGTTTCAGTTATATTTAAATTAATACATTGTTTAATTGTCAATTTATCCTTGTAAAATAGAAAAATGTGCAAATATACACTCTAAATATGAATCAGTCAAAAGTGACTGATTCGAAGTCAATTTTGACTGATTAAAATAATGCGGGATCGCCGACTGACAAATCGGTCAAAAGTGACTTTTCAAATCAGTCATTTTAAATGATCCAATCTGTTGAATTTGCAACTAAAACAGGTCAATTTTCCACCAAACATGGAGGAGATAAATTTTCAATGAACAAGATTAACCTTTGACAAGGAAAACGAATTTTAAACAGAATAATTGAATTTTTAACAAAAGAGATTTTTAAACTAAATTGCTGAATCTTAAACAACAAAAATGAATTTCTAACAAAGTAGTTGAACTTCCAACCAAGTTATTGATTATTTAATGAAAAATATCACTTTTCAACCTAGAAGATTAATTTTCTACAAAAAGACGAATTTTCAACAAAATACAAGAATATTAAACCAAAAAGTTGAATTTTCAGCTAAAAAATATTAATCTTCAACAAACAAAAAAACGCATTTTCAACAAAATATTTAAATTTTCAACTAAAAAAGATCAATTTCAAACAAAAAAATGAATACCTTGATTTTCAGTTTAAAAAATGAATTAAATTATGTATTCTTTCAAAATTAGGTTTTAAAAAAAGACACGAATTTAGAAAAAAAAAAACATAAATCTTGAACCGAAGTAAGAATTTTTACCAATGTAATTCAACCAAGTAGTAAAATTTCCAATAAGAAAAAATGAATTCTTAACAAAAAAATGTATTAGTTTGATATTTCATCAAAAAAAGGTTTAAATTTTTAATTAAAAACAGTTTAATTTAACCAAAAAGATGAATTATCAGCGAAACAAATTATTTTCTGCCAATAAAGATGAATTTTCTACAAAATACATAATAACATAATTAATTTTCAATAAAAAAACAAAGCATAAATAGAATAATTAAATTTTTAACTAAGTAGACGAATTTTTAACTGTAATAATAAATCATTACTCAAAAAATATAATTGGTAACCGTTATTGAATTTTCAATTCAAAAAAATTAATTATTAACAAAAAATGTAATAGTTGATAGTACAGCCCAAAAATATTCTTATTTCCAATCAAAAACAGTCAAATTCAACCAAAAAGATCAATTTTGAAACAGGGAGAATAACTTTTTACCAATAAAGACAAATTCATCTAACCAGTGACGTCCTCTGACCGAATCAGTAATTTTTAATGATTTAAACAAAGTCATTTCGAATGACGTAATTAGTCACTTTCACTTATTAAATCAGTCATTTTGATTGATCTAATTCGTAATTTTCAATCTGGTAATATGCCGTTTATGGTTAATATAAATCAATTATTAAAATGAGTATGAAAATGAATTTAATTAGGAAATTTGATTTGGAAATAATTTTATAAATTTATTATAGCTGACTAATCAGTCAATTTGAATGACTGTTCGATTCGGCCAGCAATGTTGACTGATTCATCTGTTAAAACGATGGTTTTGTCAGTAGAAACTACTGATTTTTCAGTCAAAGTATGCTTGATTAATTTAATCAGTCAAATTCTGACTGGTGTAAATTTAGAATGTAGAAACAATTGTGAAACAATATATAAAATTGAAAAAGCAAATGATTTGCCTTTTAAAAATATTAAACAATCTATCGAAAGAATCTGTCATGGTTTACAACCAAAAATGGAATACCTTAATTCTTAGTATAATTATTATTTATCAAACAAAAAGCAACGAATTCTCAACAAAATAATTCATATTCGAATCAAAAATATTAATTTTTAATACAAAAAAAAAAGACATTTTTACAAAATAATTGAATTTTCAACTAAATAATAAAATTTTTAACAAAAATGATTGATTTTCTACCAAAAGCGAATTTTATGCCAAAGAAATTTTGTCCATCTAAAAAAGAACAATTTTCAACTAAGTACTTGAATTTTCAACTGAAAAAGATCGATTCTTAAAGGAAAATTATTTATTTTTTACCAAACAAAAACAAATTTATCTGATCAGTAGCTTCCACTAACCGAATCAGTAACTTAGAAGGATCTAAACTGTAACTGTCATTGATTAAATCAATCATTCTAAATGACGTAATTAGTAACTTTCACTAATCAGGTCCGTAATTTTGAATGATAAAACCTGTAAATTTCACAAATTAAATCAGTCATTTTTATTGTTCTAATTTCAGTGTGCTCTCCAATGAATTATGTTTATTTGTAATCATATATTAAAATGTAGAGATTTGTTGAAGAATTTTATAATCTCATTGTATCTGAAAAATCAGTCACTTTCATTAACTTAAAATCAGTCATTTCAAGTGACTGATTCAGTCAGCAGTATTGACTGATTCATGTGATAAGCGACTATTTTGTCAGTAGAAACGACTGATTTTTCAGTCAAAGCATGCTTGATTAATTTAATCAGACAAATTTTGACTAATCCAAATTTAGAACGTAGAAACATTAGTGAAACATGGTATACAATTAAAGAAAAGCAAATTACTAATTTTTTAATAATATTAAACAATCTATTTAAAGAATCTGTCATGATAAATAAAATTGAATTTGAAAGACCTTGCATTGGAAATTTTTATAACAACATGACAAAGGAGGTTTATCTCAATAACTTAAAATTACATAGCTGAGGATCCTTTTGTGCCTGTCTGTACGTCAGCTAATGTAGCAACCTGGAAGGTAAGTGCCATTTCGGTGAAAACGTGTAAAACCTGCCGGTTGGTACCATTTCGGTAATTCGAAAGGGCGATATAAAACTTGTTACAATCATCAGGCTCGTTTGCTGTGATATCTAGGGTCTGCATTTTTTTTTTATTTTCTTTGCACTCTACTCGGAACTCGTTACATCCTCGACCTACGGTTAACATTTTAGTCAAGATTGTTTTATTTCCAAATTTCCGTTCCTTGAACACAAAATCAGAAAATATGACAGTAGGTGTAAATTAGAGTGGTCCAAAAATTTGTTGTGGAAATTGTAATGCTCTCACCCCAAAGGACCTAGGGGGGGTAAGCATGTAAAAATTGCCCTTGCAGGTACCAAGCCTATGTTGGCACGACATATTGGCATTAACATATTTTTTAATAAAATTAATCAGAGTGGGATATCCTTGTTAAAAAAAGCCAAATTTCCGAACAAAATTTGCACCTGTTTATTGGGTCAGAATTTAAAAAAAAAATATCTCAAAACTTTTCTCATTGGTTTTCACGACATATTTTAATCTTTCAAATCGCTTGAGCCGTTTTTCAAGAAAAAATAGTTTTTTAATTTTCCTTTCTCCCAACATAACTTCCAAAAAAATGCGATTCAAAAATTGTAGTTTTGAGAAATTTTATTTCACGTGGGTACCAGCTTATGGCATTAATTTGTGTCTGACACGAGCGTAACGTTTATATGCTCATTATACAAAGATACAAACCAAAATACTGAATTTTCATCAAAAGAGCTGTAGTTCGAATACGAAAAATTTTTTAGTCAGAAAAGAGAGAAAAATTTCAAATGGTTTAGTTTTGAAGCCAAAAAGATGAATTTTTAACAAAACAGTTGAATTTTCAATCACACAGGATTATACATAATATGACTTTTCAACAAAAAAGTTAATTTTCAATCAAATAGTTGAACTTTCAGCAGAAAAATTGTCTACCCAACCAAAATTAATTATGTTTTAACCAGACTTCAATTTAGCAGTTCAATTTTTAACAAAAATGTTTGAATACTTAACCAAAATGGAATTATTTTAAACAAACAATTGCATTTTTAGCTAGAAAACATGAAATTAGACTAAAAAAGTTGAATTTTCAAACAAAACCATATCTTTTAGCCAAGAAAACAAATATTTCAACCGAATTGTTGAATTTTCCTGCCGAAAGACGAATTTTTATACGAAACAGTAATATTTTCGACCAAAAATTTAAATTTTTAACCAAAAAAGATGAAATCACTGCCAAAAGAGATGAATTTTCATCCCAAAAAGACGAATTTTCTACAAAGCAGTTGAATTTTCTACCAAAAAAGCTGAAATTTCTACAAAAAACTTCATTTTCAATTTAACAGTTGAATTTTCAACAACAAAATTTGAACACTTAACCAAAATAGATTAATTTTAAACAAACAATTGCATTTTTAGCTGGAAAACATGAAATTATACTAAAAGAATTTAACAGTTGAATTTTCAACAACAAAATTTGAACACTTGACCAAAATAGATTAATTTTAAACAAACAATTGCATTTTTAGCTGGAAAACATGAAATTATACTAAAAGAATTGAATTTTCAAACAAAACAATATTTTCAGCCAAGAAAACAAATATTTCAACCGTATTGTTGAATTTTTCTGACGAAAAACGAATTTTATACCAAACAGTAATATTTCCAACCAAAAATTGAAAATTTTAACCAAATAAGATGGAATCACTGCCAAAAGAGATGAATTGTCAACCCAAAAAGACGAATTTTCAAGCCTAAAATATGAATTTTCTAAAATTTCCAACCTCTTCTAAAATTGTTATCTACAGTGATACAATAATTAGTCAAATTTAACAAAAGTAATTGTTTAAACAATCTATCATTGTTTATAACTATCTTCTCTTAAAGTAATGCCAAAAAGTTGCTTTTTTCTGATATTTTCAACTTTTTTCAACTTTTCAGTTAGAGAGAGGCAATAATTAATGCAAGTTGACAAAGTATTTGTTAAAAATATTTATAAATGTTCATAACTATTTTCTCTTAGAGTAATACTATAAACTTGCGGGATTTGCTAATATTTTCAACATTTCTTTGATTTTTTCAGATATAAGCAAATAATTAATAAATATTAAAGATAATTATTTTGTTCAAAAATCTTTTTCTTTTGTGGGCATTTTTATCTAAAATAAAAACTTAGATATTATTTATTCACCTCTTATTTTTTCACGCTATACTTTATAGAAATTAATCATTTGATCGAGACCTTTTTAATTTCTTTATACGTACATTACATATGTGTATATTATCATCGATAATAACTTTTTTCCTTTATGGATTGGATGAGGGGAGGGGGGCTAATAGTCAAAGCTTACCTTTTAAAATTTTTATTTTCAGCTCTGCAATAGAATAGTTATAAACAATAATAAGTTTCCTAATTAATTATGTTTGTTAACCCTGAATAATTTCTAATTAATTGGGCTTTGCAATAAGTGAAATGTTTACATAAAGTTAAAAATTTCAGTACAAATCGCAAACTTATATCATTACTCTAAGAAAATACTGTTATTGATATCCATGATATGCTTAAACAAATACTTTGTTAACTTGCATTTATTATCTCACTCGAATTGAAAAGTTGATAAAAAGTTAGAAATATCAAAAAAAGTAACTTTCTAGGATGACTCTGAGAAAAGATAGTTATAAACTGCAATTATTTGTTCAAACAATTATTTTTATTGTCTTCAATTATTTCTTTCCTTCAGCTGAAAAGTTAAAAGCAAGATGAAATTGTTATAAAATATAAGATATAGTTTTAAAATTTTGTTGAAACATTTAATTATTAGCATAAAGTAATATTTTATCCATTAAAAGCAATTTGTACTGATATCTATAAAATGTGTAAAAAAAATAAAAATTAGCTCTAAAAATTCGCAAAACACAATTTTCACTTATGGAGATTTTTCGGGACCCTATAAAACATGTTTATAATAATTAAATAATTCAATATGTATTTTTGATTTGCATTCTATAACTCATTTCAAAGCGAAATTTTGAGGAACAACTCGATATGTCTAATATTGACGATTCTCTCAAAAATTTACAAAAACGTCTTTTTATCTTATGGGAAGTACGTATTTAACTTTATGGGGTTGGTGAAACCTCTAAATAATATTTAATAGAAATTCGATGTCTCACGATTACTTCGAACAAATAAATTGTTAAAGAACAAGAAAAAAATCTGTTTCGTGTTAGAACGGGGAGTACCGACCGGTTAACATTAATTATTTTATAAAAAGTTAAAAATAAAATAAAATAATATAAAAAAGTGCATAGAAGTTCCAGCGGGTTGTATTTCGAAAATTCCGGCCGGGCTTGCCTCACTCTACCATGCGTAATTTGCGTAATAGGTTATCACTTTACTCATGTACAGTGGCGTTTTGGGTTCAAATCCGGACAGAGGCAGATTTTTTTCATTTTATTCGAAAAGTTCATAGTCCGAAGTATCGAATTTTAATTAATTGATATTCAAAAAATCGAGAGTTCACATCCTCTAAAAATAATAATAAGATCTTTCAAAAATTCTGTAAATATAATTTTTTTTAAACCAAAGAAAGAAGTAATAATTTTTTTTAGTTCTGTTCAAATGAAGTGGAATTCGATTTTCTTTTGTTTTTTATGTGAAAATCAATTTCCTCTCGGTTATGATAATATTGAAAACAATTTACCAATACGTTGTTATTATATATTTTTTAAATTTGGCTTTTAAATTTCTTTCAATTTAAACGAAATTTAATCTTTCGAAACCCATATTCGACATTTTCAACCAAAAGATATGTTTATTAGAAAAAAAAAAAATTAGAAAATGTTTTGTTTATTACTAGGCGAGTAAACTTTTTTATCAATTTTATGAATTTTTCCAGTAATTTTTCAGAAAACGTAGTTCCATCTTTGCGAACGATTTGAAAATAAAATATGGATTTACATCAGCTTTATCAAATTATTCTAAACTCAATAATTTCATGAGGAATTACTTTTATTTTATATTAGCAAAAATAATTTGATTGCTATTTCCATGAGAGAATAAAATCAGAAATTTTCTAAGTAGGAAACGCATAAATAATTTGGATGTCTGAGTTGAATGGCTGATCAATTCAAAACTGATTAGCTACAAGATTAAATCTCTAACCAACTCGATTAATTTTATTTTTAATCCTATCTCTATTTTTTTCGCCCCTTACGATTTCTCAATGGAAACGAGTAGAATAATGCTGAATCAAACGTCACAGTGAACTGGGCTAGAAAGTCTGATTAGTAAAGATAAAATTGTTGAGATAATATAATGTTTAATGAACCTATTGAAGACAATTTATAGACAATCTTATTAAAAGACAGGGGGCTTACTTCGTTTATGAATTATGCATTTCATTGATTTTGTATATACGTTATAAAGTTATTAAATAATAAACAAGTAATTGAGAGTGTTACCTAACTTAAATTTAAAAAACGAGAACATTGTGTTGTATGATTTGAGAACGTTGTATAGGATTTATAAAAGTTTTCTTTTATAGCGAGAAAATTCCAGTAAGTTCAATATGAATGACACAATTTTACCACTTACTTACAATTCTTTAAAATTGTCAGGTTTGATTTTTCTTTGACAAAATATGACACTCCAGGTGCAATAATTTTAGACCTTTCGATACTATTTGTTAACATTTAAACAACATTAAAAATACTTTTTGAAGGTATTTTCAGATGAACTATTCATCAAGGTAGAATTAAATTCGATCATTTGAATTTGATTCTTTTTTTCCTGACATATTTTTCATATAAATGTATTGAATTATTATTTTTTTGTTGTATAAAGATTTGATTTTTCGAGTTCAAGAGTAAGAAAAATGTGACATTTATGTTTATGATGAAATTTTGCACATATTTTTCAAGATAAATACCTCATCGAAAAAAAAACGAAAAAATCTGAAATTTTCAGGGTATTTAGATCAGTTGTTGCTCGAAAAATGATATAAATTTGACTTTGGTCCCAGGATTTTTCTTCCAATATAACTATTTGATTAAATTTTCGCTAATTGTGAGTACTAACTGAAAAAACTTTCATGGTGCAATATTCAACAACTTAGTTGAAAATGGAAATAATTAGTTAAAAATTACTTTTTTGGTTGCTGATTCATCATTTTAGTTGAAATATCTTTTTTTTCAAAATTTAACTAATTTGTCAATAATGTTTTCGAATTATTTTTTCAACTGAAAAATTTACTATTCCATGTTTCGTTAAACATTTATCTCCTTCAGTTGAAAATTCAACTATTTGCTTCAAAATATTTATATTTTCTTGAAACTTTGTCTTTTGTGGTAGAAAATTAATCTTCTTGGTGACAAATTTTTCTTTTTGTTTGGAAATTAATATATTTTGTTAAAAATTCATCTTTTTGGTGAAAAGTTATCTTTTTGGTTCGAAATTCATTTTTTGTTGGCTTCAAAATTAGTTTTTTTATTGAAAATAATTTTTTTCAACTTAAAATTTGACTATATCATGTTTGGTTGAACATTAATCTTCTTTAGTTGAAACTTCAACTATTCGTTTGAAAATTTTTGTATTTGGTTGGAACTTTGTCTTTTGTGGTAGAATATTAATCTTCCTTGGTGACTAATTCACCTTTTTGGTTCAAATTTTAACTATTAGGCTGAAAATTCCATTAAAAATTAAAATATTCAGGTAAAAATTCATGTATCTTGTTAAAAATTATTCTTTCTGATAGAAAATTATTATTTTTGGTAAAAAATTCATTTTGCTTGGTTAAAAATTTAACTATTCCGTTAAAAGTTTATTTAATTTACTTAAACAATTATTTCTCGAATTACATTTTTAGTTGAAAATTCATCTTCTGGGTTGAAAATTCAACTATTAGGTTGAAAATTCCATTAAAAATTAAAATATTTGGTTCAAAATTCACGTATTTCGTTAAAAATTATTCTTTTTCAACAGAAAATTTATCTTTCAGCTGGAAATAATTTTTTTTCAATTGAAAATTAATTTCTTAACTAAAAATTGAACTATTCCATTTTTCGTCGAAAACGTTTTTTGGATGGGCATTTAATCTTTTTGGCTGAACATTCATCTGTTTACTTGAAAACGTGACTATTTCGATAAAAATTAATTTTATTTGATTAAAGTTTTATTTCTCTTATTGAAAATTAAACCGCATTCTATTTTTTGTTAAAAATTCATATTTTTCAGTTAAAAACTCATCTATTTTGTTATAAATTTGTCTTCTTTGAATCAAAAATTACCCTTTTTGCTTGAAAATTCAATTATGAGGTTAAACATTCCATTAAATATTAAAATATTTCGTTAAAAATGCATCTGTTTTGTGGAATATGTGTCTTCTTTGGTAACTATTTAATTCAAATTTTATTTTTCTGATCGACGATGCATCATTTTAGTTCGAAGTTAATTTCTATGGTTGGAATTTCAACAAATTTTGTGAAATATTCTTCCTTTGTTTTGTTTGAAAATAATTTTTTTTACTAAAAATACAGCTATTTTATTTTTGCTTGAAAATTGATCTTTTCAGTTAAAAATTCACTTATTTGATTGAAATCTCGTATATTTTAGTGAAAAATTCAATTATTTTTGTAGAAAGTGCATATTTGTGGGTTGTATATTCAACATTTTTTTTAAGTTCGTGTTTACTACCTGAGAACTCAACATTTTGGATATTTTTTCCATATTGATGGAAAAATCTTTCTTGGTGGAAAATTCAACTTTTATGTTGAAAATTCTCTTTTTCTTAGTTCAATAATAATTATTTTAACTGAAAATGTAATAATAAAATCTTACATTATTAAATCCTAAATTGTTGTCAGCTCTACTATCCAAACAAATGTGACGTTCTTTGTGACACACCTATTTCTCAGAAAAAGATATTTTATAAACTGGAGAACAGTGAACAAATTCTTAAATATAACCAATTTTAAAAGAGAAATCTGAATGCAACTTATAAAACAATATTTGAATCTGTAATAGTTTATTAAGGAGATTCAACATTTTATATTAAACCGTTTACAATGACGGAGATGTAAAAAGAAATAATTTTATATGCATACAAATTGCATACATGCATCGTCAAGACATTGAGAACATAAATACAGCAAAAAATCAATAAAAAAGAAAAAACTAAAATATAAATCATATCCGATTTTGAATTTTTTTTCTGAAAAATTTGTCCACAAAAAGGGTACAACTTAGACTAGTGTTAGTGTTTAGAAATTAAAAAATAATTTTTCTACCCTATTGTTTATGTAAAATTCGTTAATTTAAATTTTGAATTTTTTCTTTATTAGAAAAAATATATAAATTTTATTCAATCTTGATCACTCCTGGCATACATTGTTCTTTAAATTATTATTTGTAATTCTATTTGGATGAAATTTATTTTTAAGTTTGTTTACTACAAATTTAATTGTTTCCTAATAAAGAGATTTCAAATCTTATATTATATTTTTAAAGTTTAAGGGTAAAATGAGTTTTTTGAAAATTTTGCTTTAAAAACAGTGTCATTTTTGCCATTTTTGAAATACTGAAATTTTTTGTTTCAGTTGATGCGGTTTTTTGCACTCATTCAAAATTCACAATAAGAATTACGAACTAATCGAGTTATTTCGATATTTTGAGTAGAAAATTTTTTTTTCAAAAACCTGACCTTTTTTCTGAAATTTTTGGGAATAATATAGATGCTAATATTGTCTACTAACAATAAACTCCCCATAATTTGGTACTTTTATGTTCTTCGGAAGGAAAAAATTAATTTTGAATTGTTTCTTAATACTTTTCTCTTTAAACAAATTTTTAGATTTGTAGTTTTTTCTAATTTCAGTTTGACAAGTTTTCTCAATCTTTCGTAAACGATGAGAAGAATGAATAAAAGGATAAAAATTAGTCAAGCTACGAAATTTTCGTTTGTTTCAGATATTTTTCTATTTTTTATTTTTAGATAATATATGTTCAAGGCATTTATTCTTTTTTTCTTTCGCGGGAAAACAATATCGATTAGGCTTTTTTTTTTGTTTCTTGAAAAAATTCATTTTTTAATGCACTTTTTCATAAGACCGTGGCTACATGTACCAAAATTTTGGTACAAGTAGCCAGATTTTTGGTACTATTACCTATTACACCTGAGAATTTTAACAAAAAAATGTAAGCTATTTTATAAAAATTTCGTGTTTCAATTTTTCAACAAAAAAAAAACGAAATAGCTTTACCACTCGTGACTCTTTCTTCTTTTTTCTCATCAGTTTCGACAAAGTGAACAGAACTTTACAAACTGGAACAAGAAAAACCTTAAAATCAAAAAAATTGCGAAAAGGCTAAGTTTTTAGAAAAAAATCAAAACTAACTTTTTCCCCCGAAAAATAAAAAAATTAATGAACAAAATGTTGATCGGGGTTTTTGAAACAATGCGTTTCAAAATACAATTATAATCGAAAATGAATTTTCTTTCGTAGAAAATTTTTGGTTTATCCTTTGGAATGCAAAATACAAATTGTCGAATTTCAAGAAACTTTTTGATCAGTTTAAGAACATTTTTAGTCAAGTTATAATTTTGATCCACATTTAGATTTTAGACCCAGTTTCTAAATGTGGATAACTAATGCAGTTTAAATGTCAACATATTACTGCATCCTAACTAATAATAAACTATTTCTTTACTATTTGTAATTAAAGAATAATTTCATGCCAAATATTCGTGATGGAATCACAAATGGTTTTTTTACTGCCTATTAAATCAATTATTTGTAAAAGGGTCTGCAATTTCATCTTTAGTGTCTTTTTAGCTCGTCTTAAATAGGGATATCTATAATGAAACAAAAAATTAATTAAAAGTTATTTTGTTTTCAAACTTGAGTCATATTTACTTTTCATAGTAAATGTTTGTCCAAAAAACTATTATTTACATTCATTTGATTGAAAAACTGAAAATTTCAACCCATAAATACTAATTTTTTACGAATTTTTATCACAAGTTGGAACATTTTTACAAAATCTTCTCCAAATTAGGAACACTAATGATAAATAAATTTTTTAACAAGATATTTGTATAATTGTATATAAAAATAAGAGAAAACATGATTCTGAAAACAATATTTATATTTATAAATATTGTGGGCAGTTTGAGGATAGAATGAAAAATGCTATTTTAAACATCTTTCGAATTTTGCAACTTTATGAAAATATATTTTTTTTGTAACAGTGCTGCGTCTTGCAACAACTTAGATTTGAAAATTCACTTATTGGTCAAACATTCCACGAAATTCAGTTTTATAGTTGTATCAATTTACGGTAAAGAAAAAATGTTTCGCATTTGGACCCCTGATGCGGATTTTGTTCTCTGCCCTACCAAATGGGAAATTTATAGTAATCAGACTATATTATACCTATTATTCTCGAAAGTTTCAGGAAAAAAGTAGGATTTTTAAGAAAAAAAATTCCCTTTTTTTAAAAAATCAAAATAACTTTACCATTTTTTATTTTATTTTTTTATTTTTGTTGTGGATTTTGAAATAGTAGGGAAAACTGGATAAACTGAAACAAGGAAAACCTACCTATCTAAAAAATGGCAGGGTTTCAAAATAAAATTTGCAAAACACTCATTTCACGTTTAACATTTTTAAATATTTATAAAAAATATAAAAATTTCGCTATGGTAATTAAAAAAAGTATCTTCCACCTACCAAAACATATTTGAGAGATTCTATGATTTGACGTTGCACTGCCTGATTTGGTTTAATGTTAAATAAAAATAGCAGAATCGACCATTTTTTTCTAATACGCGCATAGATTTCTATTTCAAAACATATAATATTGAACAATGCGCCACTTTTATTCGGCTTCATAAATATTATTTAAAGATTATTGAACTTCGAGGTGAGATTGCTAGTGAACATTCTGGATAAGGCATATTTAAACTGATTTTCCCGTATGAATATTTAACATTTAATACAAGTTAATAACATTATGAGAAATATTTCATCTTTGAAGAGAAACGCGCATAAATATTACACAAGTAAAATGGTATTTTTAAAAATATGAATGGAATATTGAGACGGAAGCTCCATTCATAGCATTTGGTTTCATCTTATCGATAAACGACTAATGTCTCATTTTAAGTGAAAATAGAACCACAAATGACCTGGCAGGTGCCAGGCGCCAGGCCAATCACATTAAATCAGCGTTTCAAGTATAACTAATTCAGCAGCCCTTAAAATACACCCATTCATCCTTGGGTCTAGAACTATGGATACACAGGTAGTCAGGTAAGGATGAGGACAGCGGTTTTTTCTGGTCTGCCTTAGGAAGGCTGCGAGAAACCGAAAAGAGACAGAAGATATACTAGATTGAGAGTTCGTAGGAGAAAACTGATTGATGAGAGAATACCACTAGACTTCTAACAATGAGAGCAAGAAAGAGCTCAACCGGAAGCAGAGTCAATGACTCGACCAGCGATTCCATCGCAGGTGACAAGCTTGCCTTACTTCTGATGGTGATCTCACATCCGAGGTAAAAAATGTAATACATTTTATATCAAGATAGCAGGAAAGGTGTCCAAATTCTGCGTATAATGACCCTAAATTAAAGAGTTTTTGCCAATAGGGGGCCACACAGTATGGCTAAAGGCACTTTTTGTGGACAAAATTCTGTCCACAAGCCAATTTTCAGTGGATTTTGATGTAACTAATGATGATGCAACTAAAACTTGATGCAACCTAACTTTTCCTATGTAACTTTTTTTTAAGATCTTCAAAATGACTAAAGAAGAGCTTAAGTCCGTGTAATAACTATCTGGCTATAATTTCCAATAGGGAAGATCAAGAAAAAGATTTTTTTTAATGTTTTAAACAAATTAATGAACGAAAGCCAGTTTGTCGTGATTCGCAATGAATAGTTGTTTGAAATTCATAGTTTATGTATATATATTATATGAAAAATATTGCCTCATTGCAATTAGTTAGGGATAGCTGTTGTTTGAAAATTATATAAACAATTTTTATAAACAAATACACAGTATTCGTATGTTACAATGAATAGGCTAATTCTTTGCAGAATCAACCCAAAATGTCTTGCCAATGACACCTTCCTATCATTTTTTTCAAATTAACAACTTTTAATTATTTAAACAATATTTACAAACAAATTTACATTTGGCGATTTTGCGTGAATAAGCTCATTTTTTTGCAGAATCAACAAAAAATGCCTTACCAATGACTCCTTCTTGTCATATTTGTCCAATTATAATAATTATTGAACAATCAACACCATTTTTAATCAGAAATATATGACAGGGAGTCATTAGCAATACATTTTTAGGTTATTTCGCTTAGAAAATTGAGCCTATTTTTGGAAAATTGATCAAAATGTGCATTTATTTATAAATTTTTTTTATATAATTCACAACTGTTGTTAATTTGAAAGAAATGACAGCAAGGAGTCATTAGCAAATCATTTTCTGTTGACGCTGAAAAAAAATTGATCCTATTCATTGTGATATACGAAAACTGTATTTGTTCATAGAAATTGTTTCAATAATTGCGAGGCAGCAGCTATTCCTAACTAATTCAAATCAGGCGTTAATTTCTCTGATATGTTATATAAAAACTATGAATTTCAAACAACTAATCATTGCGAATCACGACAAAATGGCTTTCGTTAATTAATTTGTTTAAAATATGATGAACAATTTTTTTACTCTGACGTATTGTAAATTATTTCTAGATAGTTATTACACTGACCTCAGCTCTTCTTTAGTCAATTTGAAGATCTTAAAAAAAAAGGTTCATCGGAAAAGTTAGGAAAGAAATATTTTTTGTTTTGTTGTTAAATAAAATAAGTTTGGTTGGTAATCTTGCGAGTTGTTATAAGTTATCGTACACTCAATAGAAACCGAAAAAATGACAAAAACTATTTTAAAAATTTTGGCAAAAATCGACCGGAAAATGTCTATACATTATTCCTGAATTTTTTCAGGATTTTTATTCAACGAAATCGAGACTTGGCCGTTAAAAGTTTATTCAAGAAAAAAATTTAATTTCAAATAAAAAAACAGTTGAGTTAAACCAAAAAGATGAATTTCCTAAAAAATATTTGCATCCTTAACCAAAAAAGATTTTTTAGCCAATAAAGAAAAAAATACGAATTTTCAACAAAAGACATAAAATACGGAAGATTAATTTTCTACCAAAAAGACGAATTTTCATCATATTACATACGTTTTCAGCCAAATAGTTGAATTTTGAAACTAAAATGGTCAATTTGAAAAAAATAGAATATTTCAATTTACATTAAAAAAAAAAATAATCTCTAAAAAACAAAACGAATTTTCTATCAACTTGTTGAAGTTTCAAGAAAAAATGATGAGTTTTCTATGAAAAACAGTTTAATTTTCACCACGAAAATATAAAGTTGTAACCAAATTTTTAATTATCAAGCAAATAGTTAAATTTTCAGTTTGAAAAATCGCCTTTTCACGCGAAAAAGATAAATTAAAGAAAATCATAAAAGGAATTATAATTATAAATATTATAAATTATAAAGGAAAAATTGAAGAAAATAAATTTAAAAAAGCACCTCAACATATTAGTTCAATTT
>JAABKJ010003051.1:0-26665 GCA_011634705.1 Andricus grossulariae
ACTACTATCCAACCGAGCAATTCACGCCTACCCCGAAAGGGAAACGGCTTAATGATATAATAATAATAATAATAACAAGTGATTTCAAAAGATTTCGAAGGATTTTATGGAATTTTAACGGATTCTAAGAGACATAAAGGGGTTTCAATGATTCGAAGGGATTTCGGGGAATTTTAATAGATTTTAAAAGATTTTAATATATATCTCATAAGATTTCGAAATATTTTACGGAATTTAAAGGACTTTAAACAACTTTTAGAAATTTTAAGAGATTCGGCCAGATTTTAAAGGATCATACGAGATTTTGAAGGTTTCAACGGATTTTCATACTTTTCAAATGGATTTAAGGAATTTTATTAAACTTCCAAGGACATTCGAACCTGGAGTTAGCGCCGGGTTTGTGGCTGACCTTGCCGTTAAATCCAGAGACTCAGACATATTTTGTCCCTCTCTGTTTTGTCATGCCTGAGGGCACACCGCACATCCCCCCGCAAACGCCACTGACGTATCCCGATGGCGCGGCGTCAATTCTTAGAAGGGCTAAATCCAGGTTTCACAGAAGTCATTAGATTCCAAAAGTTTCATGCGATACCGCAGTATGCTCACGAATTATGAACAATATCGTGGGATTCTAAAGAGATTTCGAAGATTTGAAGGGATATAAGGAGTTCAGAGGATTTGAAAATATTTACAAAAGTTTCAAAGCATTTTAACGGATTCTAAGAGATATAAAGGTATTTCAATGGTTTTAAGGGATTTTGATGAATTTGAATAACTTTTAAAAGATATTAATGGATTTTAATACTTTGTAAGGGGTTTCAAGAGATTCAGAAAGATTTCCACGGATTTAGACATTTTTAATGAATTTTAAAGTGATAATCAGAGATTTCAAGAGATCTCGTGAGATTTTTTTAGATTGGGAAGGATTATAAAAAATTTGGATCGGATTTTGAAGATTTTAAAGAATTTTCACATGATTAAAAATTTTTTTAAGGGCCCTGTAAGATTTTCATAAGAATTCACAGATTTTAAAGGATAGCAAAGATTTTCAGGAATTCCATGAGATTCCATTAAAGGTGTACACCAAATTTCAAGAATGGTTTTTAACTCCTCGACTCTATATTTATCGATACTGATATTTACTTACGGTAAACACCTTTGTTGATACAGTTTTGTACATTTAATTTGTCGTTATCTGATAAATGTTCTCATAAACAATATAAGAAAAAGATAACACTTAAGTATCAGATATAAAGTGACTTAATAACTAGAATTTTAGCTTAAACCGAAGAGTAACCATTTTTACTAGAGAGTATAAGAAATAATGTCTTAATTAAACAATAATGGTCTAAACTATTCACTTCAAAGTTGCTATGAAAGTATCAACTGATGCACCAAATATATTAATATCTTGACAGTCAGAGAGTTTCTCATTAAAGTCCCTGCATATTTCATATATCATATTTCTTAATGATATATGTTCAAGAAGTTTGGGACAATCTATAAGACTATTTAGCAGTTTCTACAGAAAAATGCTGAATCTCTATAGGTATTCGCAACTTACCTAAGGTACTGATTTCAAAAAACGCCTTTGTACTGAATAAAGTTTCATTTTGTGTACATCAGAGTACAGGTTTCACACTACAGACGCATATTCAAGTATAGGCCTTACAATTGGCGTGTAAATTATTTTGAAAGTTGAAATTCTTCGGAAATCGTTTGAGAAGCGCAAGATAAATCCCAACGTTCTCAATGTAGATAATTTCAACAGCCAAAACCATGTGTTAAGTAGCATATATTTTTTTAATTATTAGAAAGAGGAAATTTATGTAAGAAATACTTTGGATCTCACCCCACCCCATCCCCGGTAAAAGCCTTATATAGTTAATGGATGCTCCCTTAGGCAAAGGCATTTCATAAGCCTTCCAATGTTTCGCCTTAAACTTGAGCAAATTGGAAGGCAGCGCACCGGAACGAAGGAAGCAACCTGACTTTCCGAATCCTCAGGCGAGCTTGGAAGCTCGGACAGAAGCTGAATAGAGACGAGAGATCAGCGAGTTTATAACGACGGATATACGAGAAACGTAAGTCGAGCCATACATATAATGGCGACAGAGAAGGTGCATGACCATGAGGATGAGGATACCTCTTGAATAGGAACCGGAACCTGAAGTTCGTGCGCAGAATCGACTATATGACTGCACACGTCCGCCCGTGCATATGAATCAGATAACAGGGAAGCCGAGGGCTCTTCTAGCAGAAGAGGTTATCAGTGAACCATTGATTTCTTCGCGCAAAAGTCTGAGACAGGCTTGTTATACGATCGTCGAAAGACGAGAGGAAGATAGATAACGCGTTAAAGGCTAATAAAAATTCCGATGGAGGCTTAATGTAAGCAATAACAATGCTCAATGTTTAATAACTGAGTCGTTCAATCAGTAGCCCTAATCAGATTTAAAAAAATTTTAATCTGAATGCAAAATATAATTATGGCCAGTAATAATATAAGCGCGCTTATTACATGTTTCTTATTTTGATTGCCTAACTATCAAATTCAAATCAATGCTTAAATTGAAAGTACTATACAATATAACTAATAAGTATAAATTAAAGTAAATATTGAAATAGCTACATCAACTTTCATACAATTTCAATTTTAATCGGCTTTCAGTAATCTGCAACTTTCATTTCAATATAAGATATTATAGGAATTAGAAGCAAAGAAAAACATCAATAAGTTAATATGGGATTTTATATCGTAATAAGATGTTCTAAAAGACGTTTTTGAATTCTGAGTCTTACAGATGTCTTCCATTTTCGACGCTGATCCATTTTGAAGATGTTTACAAATGAAAATTCGCTAACTTATTTAGTTTTAAATGTTTATAGTTTAAAATCATAAAATTTTAAACATAAATTGCGCTATCATAAGATTAGAAGTAAGGCTAGGTATAAGGATTTATGTAAATAGTGGTAAATAGTAAGATAATATAAAATATGTAGGTGTAGGTGGTAATATTATAAGAAAGGGAGGAAATGTAAACCATTACGAGACACATTATGAATAAAGAAGAGAATTTGGAACATCTTTTTCAAATAAGTCTATCTTGAAGATTTGCAATGAAAGATGTAGTTTTGAATGTCTTTTTTAATAATTTAATTTTGAAGACTTACAACTGAAAGCTCTTCAATTTAAAAAATGTATGAATAAAAATTCCTAAATTTGGATGATTTTGAAGATCAAAAGTCGAGTTTTCAATTATAAGCCTTCCAAACTGATGTGCTTGAATTTCTGAACGTTCAAATGAATGAATTTTGTAATTAATTGCTTTTTAAACTATAAAACAGTACAAAAACAGTGATTCATTAGATTGAAATTAATGCAATTATAATTGGAACTTATAAAGCATATTTTTATTTGATAGTGGAAACAATAGTTCTGGTTACAATATAATTGAGAAAATATGTTTCGTTCATTTGAATGTTCAGAACTTCAGGTGAGTTCCAAACTGAAGAAATTTCGAATGTAAATCATCAAAAGTACAGAAACTTTTAATCATAAATTGTAAAAATTTCTAACTCTTTATTTTTAAAGATTAACCATTTTAATTTCTGCATTTTTAAAGAGTTACAGTTGAAAATTCTTGAATTTTGAACACATAAAATTACAAATTATTTAGTTTTCAACATTTGTATTTTAAAGGTATGTAATTTCCAATTTAAATTTTCAAGATTTTCAATTGAAAAGTCTTAAATTTTAAACATGTATAAATAAAAATGCTTAAATTTGCATGATTTTGGAAATTAAAAGTCAACTTTTCAATTCTAAATCTTCCAAATTGAAGAAATTTCGAATGTAAAGCATCAAAGTTACAGAACTTTTCAGTTTCAAACTTAAAACTCGCATAATTTTTAATTGTAAATTGTTAGAACTAAATACTTTTCAATTTGAAAGATTTACAATTGAATATTCTACAATTTTCAAGATTTCCCATTGATATTCTTCAATTTTAATGATTTGCAGTTTAAAATTCTTAAATTTTAAAGATACACAGTTCAAGGTTATACAATTTTAAAGAGTTGTAATGGAAAATTCTTGAATTTTAAAGACACATAAATAAAAAATCTTAAGTTTTTGTGATTTTGACAATCAAAAGTCAAGTTTTCAATTATAAATCTTCTATATGCAAGAAATTTTGAATCTAAAGCGTAAAAATGACAGAATTTTTAATTGTAAAACTTAAAACATGCATTATTTTTAATTTTAGATTGTAAAAATTAAAAACTATTTAATTTTAACAATTCACAATTCAAAGTTCTACAATTTTTAGGAGTCACAATTGAAAACTGGTTAATAAAATAAAAATAAAAAAAAGTTAGTCAAGTTCCCAATTCTAAATCCTACAAATTGAAGACATTTCGAATGTAAATATTCAAAATTACAGAATTGTCCAATGTAAAACTTAAAACTTACATACATTTTTTATTGTAAAGTTTCAAAATTAAATACGCTTCAATTTACAATTGATTTACAACTGAAAATTCTTGAATTTTAAATATGTATAAATAAATATTCTTAAATTCTTTAAAAATTTTCAATATTAAAAACTCTTCAACTTGAAAGATAATACAAGTTCTACAAATTGGGAGAGTTAAATTAAAAATTCTTTAATTTTGAAAATATATAATTGAAAATCATTCAATTTTTAAGATTTTTTATTTTAAAGGTGTGTAATTTTGAACGTTTTTTGGAATAGTTCAATTTTGAAAATTTGCAATTGAAAATTCTTCAAATTTAACTTCCCCAACACTACATCTAATTTCAAATGATCCTGAAGTCAGCTAAAAATAATTGCTTTGTCGATCTAACATGATGAGATTTTGATATTCCGAATCAAACTAAAGAATATCATTCAATCGCAACAACTTGAAGTGGGAACAGAATTTTATAAGATGTCAAACTGAGTGGCAGAAAAAAAAATCAACAGAAAAGCACGCGATATGTAACTGGAAACATAGGAACTTCAATATGGACAAAGTGAATAAATGAATTTGAAGATTATTATATATAATTATAATAATTAAACATATAAGATTAAATCATTTTTCTAACATATGGAAACAAACACCGAGATTTATAAAGATCAGATAAAACGTATGTGTGAGAAAATTTACTGATAATTATTTGATTGATTTCTTTCTTTTATGAATAGATGCCCCCTTTCTTCACATAATCAGAAAATAAATGAGCAGTTGATCTGAAGGAAGAAAAGGAACATGAACCGGGATGTTAAAAGGAATCGATGAAAGGACAGGGGTCCAGTAGAATTACTGTTCGGAAGTGGAGTGTCCCATGTTACAATGGGTTCATCTACCAAGAAACTCACTCAGTAATTCGACGACAATAAGATTAATTTATTATCTCAAGAATTATTTCTGTACCCAGATTACTCATTGTCTACATGCACATACCGAGATATCGTGGCTCTGTACCCGGCGAACGCCTTCTTTCATTTCCATATCATGTATGTAGGATTGGAGGAAAAGCATTTTCTTTTTAATTTCAAAAATCCACGAGGCCTAAAAGTTTGTGTATGTTGCAAGTAGTTTATTCTGAAAATTCGAGTAGAATAAAAAAAAATGGATCTATTGCAAGCTATTGAAACTTTAAACATAAAAGAGCGCAACATTTGCGAGAAAATTGATTTTATGCCTGATAGATTTATAAATTTGGATCATTCTTGCCTATTATTGTAAAAAATACAGTTTTCCGTTCCAGCTTAGAATCATTCTTCTATTAAAGTCACTGGAATTTGACAGATTTTGTGTGAATTTCTGTTGATTGGCAAATAAATTTCACAAAAACCCTAGAATTTTGCAAGAAAACAAAGCTACAGGAAAAAAATTACACGAAAATGGAAAATCACAATTTTCGTGGGTTTTGTTTACAAGGGGCGTAAAAAACAGCAGATTATCTGCGTGCGGTATTACAGTGTCTGAGTTATTTTACATATTACTAAAACTGACCAAAATTGTTTAAAATTTATGATTTTCTTCGTTTTCAACACCCTTAAAATCCATGAAAATAGTATTAAAATCCCATAAGATCACATTTTTTTCGGCGAAATTTAACCTTTACAATAAGACCAATGAAGCAAAATAAGCTTCATATTTCACTGAGTTATGGCGGAAAATATGTACATAAGGTTTTTTAGAAAAATGCAAAATGTAATAGCTTTTTTTGTCTTTTTTATTTCTTGGATAACTTTCTCTCATAAAGATATGTACTATGCAACAGTAGGACTATATCTTAATAAATTTTAATTAATTAAAATATATTAAATTACAGTCCTACTATTGCACAGCACACGCCGTTACGGGAGAAAGTTTTCATAGAAGTGAAAAACTAAAGAAAAGAAAACAGAAAAAATCCAGCAAGTCTTTTAATTTTAATTTTTTCCTTAAACATGTGTAAATACTTTGGGATACAACACACTGAAAAATTAAACATGATAAAAATTGTATTTTGCCGAAAAATGTGATTTTATCACATTTTTAATGCTATTTTCATGGTTTCTAAGGGTATTTAAAACAAAGAAAAATGTAAATTTGAGACATTTTTGGTCAAATTTTCAGGATAAAGTATTTATAGAATAGAAAAACTTTTAGACCTCATGGATTCTAGAAATTCGAAATTTTTTCTTTTTTAACCCACTTTAACGTGGACAGTGAAAATGGAAGATTGAGCTACTGCTCTAGATGTCGTTAGTGAAATCCCATAAGACTTATTATTTCATTAACATTCAGAGCGGGAGAATTCACTCCTAGTTTTTATACCAAATAAAAAAAAATTAAGAATCAAATATGAAATTTTACAACTTTGACACAGTCTAGGATGACCAGATGCTTTGATCGGAAAATCAGGACAGTATTTCACTTCTAACCACCTTCAATCTCTAATTTCCCTCACCCTTATGAGAATTTAACTTAACGTGTGTTATTTAAAAAACAGGGTTGCTACAAACTAACAATTTCGAATTTCCCTAACTTTTCCCTGACCAATTCTTCATTTCCCGGACCGTTCTAAAATTTTCTTTCAGGTTAAATTTTAAAGCAAAAACGTAAAATTTTATCGAATAAAATTAATTTTCTGCCCAAAAAGATGTTTTTTTAAAACAAAGTACATACATTTTTAACAAAATCTTAAAATTTGTAATAAAAGAAATTAATTTTCAACTAAAATGAGGAATGTTTAACAACAAAAAAATGAATTTTCAACCAAGAAGATTAACTTTCTATAAAAAAGACGGATTTTGAACAAAATACATGAATTTGTAACTAAAAATATCAATTTTCAACCTAAAATGGAATTGATATATTCACAGTAAAAAAATTCATTTTTAAACATAAAAAACTAATTTACAACCAAAATAGTTACATTTTCAACAAAGGAAATGATTTGTCAAAGATAAAGACGAATTTTTCACCAAGAAGATTAACATTCTACTACAAAAGACGAGTTTTCAACCAAATAGTTTAATTTTTAACTAAAGAAGAATTTGCAACCAAATATGGAGTAGTTGAACTTTCAGTTAGAAAAAAAAATAATTTTCAATAACAATTTTTCTTCAACAAAATAGCTTAATTTTGAAAAAAAATATTAACTGAAAAAAAAAAATAATTTTCTAGAAAACGGTTCAATTTTTCATGAATTTTAACAATAATTATGAATCTTCAACAAAAAAAGATAAATTTCGTCTAAAAATGGAATAGCTATATTTCTAATTTAAAAGATTAATCTTTAACAAAAAAATAAACGATATACAATCAAAATTCTCAACGAAAAACGGAATAGTTAAATTTTTAGTTAAAAAATTAATTTTAAACGAAAAAAACTCAACGTTTTTTTTAACTAAAATGATGAATCATCAACCAAAAAAATTAAGTTTTAACAAAGTTGTTCCACTTTCAACTAAGTAGTTAAATTTTCAACAAAAAATGTAATAGTTGACATTTCAACCAAAAAATATTTTAATTTTTAACCAAAGATAGTTGAATTGAACCAAAGACGACAAATTTTCAGCAAGACAGTTGAAATTCCTCGATCAAAAAACATTATTTTTCAACCAAGCAGCTGCATTTTTGGCCAAAAAATATTAAATTTCTAGGCAACAGATGATTTTTTAATCCAAAAAGACGAATTTTCAGTCAAGAATGATTTTTCAGTCAATAGAGAAAACAAAATTTCATCAAAAACGTGGAATTTTCACGCCAAAAAGACAAATTTTCTACAAAACAGTTGAACTTTTAACCAAAAAGATTGACTCTTGTTTTTAACAAAATTGTTGAGTTTTGAACAAGATAATAAAATTGTATGCTCATTCCCTAAGTTTATAAATTATACAAATATCTTTCTCGAGGGCAACATTTTTATTTAAATGATTGAGATTTAAGAATAATCTTTACAATATGTTAATTATTTTTATTATTTTGCAGAACTTCCAATTTTGTTTGCCAATTAGATGTTTTCCTTTCTTTATAAATATTAGTTAAATTCCAATACATTTCAAGTTAATGAAATTGAATTAAACAGTCACAATCATACTGCGCACTGAGAAATTGTGAACAAAATTTAGGTCCGTACAATTAAAATCGCGAATTTTTGTTTCAGAGCATGAAAAATCAGGACATAACACAAAAAATTAGAAAATCCGGACAGCGATAAAAAGTCAGGACATTTTCTGATAAATCAGGACACCGGGTCGCCCTGACATATAGTCGGATGATTATTCAAATTTCAGCAAAAATTCTGGTCGAACATTATTCCCTGCAATTTACATTTTTAATGCAAGCCTTCAAAACTGACACACTCGTTAAAAGAGAAAGTCTTTCAGAATCCCAAGAATTTCATATCTTCAGTGATATCCGAAAAATTTCCTCCTTTTTAGTAGGTTAAACGAGATTACAAAATCAATGTCAGTGACACAAAAATTTCCGAAAATCTGACTCTTATATTTAAATCATACATTTTATTCATTCTCACAAAATAATTGAAATAAAAAACTAACCTTTTAACACAAAAACTGTCTGGTGGAACAAAGTGATTCAATTTTTCAATCCACGCTACGAATTTTCCAGTCCCTTCCAGTCGAGACTTGTCATTGACCTCCGAAACATAAAATTTGAATTTAGTATTGTCAAATTAGTTTAGTGCCTGAATATTCTCATTGACAAATTTTTAATGAAATTTAGTTAGAAAGATATGCCAGGCTTATAACAAAAGCTAGATAAAATAATTAGGCGCCGAAAATAACGACAAAACGAAAGCCGGCGTTGCCGGTGACATTTGTGACAACGGTCGAACGTTGAGTTTACGATAAAAACAAAAGAACTCAACAAAAATCGATGAAAATCAAATAAATTAAAAGGCTTGGTATTTAATTTGACAATGTACTCACTTTTAGGAAGAAATATTCTCAAAATCCTGATTATATTTCACTCCACAAGCCGGCTATTGCGCGTTCGTTCCACCCACAGGCAACCACACAGATGCCACAGACATTTCGTGTCAACTCATCAGAGATACAGGTGGTGACATCTGTTGGAAACTAAGGAACCCTCTACATTACCGACAATTCACGCGGGAAATTAAAAAATATATTTATTTTTATCTGAACGCCAGTGAATCTTCTTTGGGGCCGTTTAAAAATTACGCCAGGATATTTCAAAAACTTTTTCCATTCTTCCCCTGCTTCGTTGCAGGTCCCCACACAAAGCTTGAGCCCCCTGGATAACGTCAAAAATACGATGTGACGAAAATACGGGCGATTTTTCACGAAATTAGAGAAATAATAGGAAAATGAATTCTTTTTGAAAAAAATAAATATTTACGTATCATATTGAATTCAGAATATTGCATTTTCAAAAAAATACTGGAATTTTCAACCAAAGAAGAGTAATTTTCTACGAAAAGAAAAAGAATTTTTAATGAAAGATTTGAGTTAACTCTTTTCCAAAAAGTCGAATTTTTTTAGAAAAGAGTTGTCTTTTAAGTCCAGAAATATGAATTTTCAAGGAAATAGTGTAATTTTCAACAAAAAAATTATTTAATTTTAGATCAAACGTTGTTGATTCAACGTGGTTGAAATTTGAAGCAAGAGCCCAATTTTCAGCACAATAGTTGCATTTTTAATCAAATATGTGCACTTTTAACCAAATGGTTGACTTTTCAACCTACAAAGATGAATTTTCAAGCCAAGAAGACGATTTTTTAGAATACAGTTGAATTTGCAGACATTAACTTTTCTATCAAAAAAGATGAATTTTCAGTCCAGAGAATATTCAATAAAGCATAGTTGAATTATCGAAAAAAGATTCCTTTTTAACAAAATAGTTGAATTTTCAACCGAATAATATTTTTAACAAAATAGGTCAACTTTTGACCACATAATTGAATTTTCAACCCATAAAGATTAATTTTCAAACAAATAGTTGAATTTTCGAAAAAATATTAATTAAACAAAAAGTTGTATTTAAAATCAAATATTAGTTGAATTTTTAATCGAAAGGGACCAATTTTCAACAAAATGGTTCAATTTTTAACCTGGGAAGATGAATTTTGAACCAAATAGTCGAATTCTTGAACAAAAAATATTAAACTTCAACAAAATAAAAAAGGTTGAATACTCAGCCAAACCAGATTAATTTTGAGTCAAGAAAGATTTTTTATTCAAGAGAGAAAAAAATTTTAATCAAATTGTTGAATTTTCAAGCCAAAAAGTTGCCCTTAAGAAAAAGTATGATAGGAAAATAATTATAGGCCTATGATGATTTTCCTATAATGAATTTCCTATAATGTTTTCGCTATTATAGGAATAATTATAGAAAAAATCTTAGGAAAATAATTACAGGAATGAATAATATAAAAATATTGAAATAATTAATTCAAAATGTAGAAGTATAAATTAATGATTTATTTTGAAATACCCTGGAAATCCTTGAAAACCTGGAAAAATCCTTGAATTTTTCTCTACCTGAAGAAAGCCTGGAAAAGTCCTTGAATTTCGCTCATGGTCCTGGAATTTTTATTCCCTTAAAGAAAAAAAATTTGTGTTCAAATTTGCTCTCTGCTGAACAGAAGAAGACTGCTGAACCGTTTTTTTTTGAGGTGCATGTATAAAATAATGAAGGTGTCTACTGACCTGGAAAACCCTGAAAATGTTAGGGAATTTTTTTTTAAAGTCAGGGAATTTGTTTTTCGAGAATATGACTAAGTTTTTGAATGATTGTAATATAAAATTGAATATCAATATTTTTTCTTTTTCTTTTTTAGTTAAAAATTCAACTATTTATTTGAAAATTCATGTATTTTGTTGAAAATTCGACGTTTTGATAGATAATTCATCTTTGTAGGCTGAGAATTCAACTATTTGGTTAAAAGATCTCATATTTTGTTGAAAATTCAACTCTTTGGCTGAAAATTTAACTATTTTGTTGAAAATTCATTTTGTTGGGCTGAAATATTAACTATTTAATTTTGCGCTATAAATTCAAGTATTTGTTGAAAATTCAACTGTTTTTGGTTAGTGTTTGGTTTTTTTGTTTCAAAATTCGAATATTTGGTTGAAAATTCATTTTTGCAGGTAGGAAATTCAACTACTTTGTTGAAAATTTGTCTATTTGAACAGGAAATTCCACATTGTGGATTGATATAATTCAATTTTTTGTTGAAAATAAACAAATTAAATTAATTTTTTCAACTAGAAAGTTTACTTTTCCATTTTCGGTTGAAAATTGATCTTTTTTATTTTGAAATTCTACTATTTGTACGAAAATTTATCTTTTTTATTTGGAAATTTAAGTTCTTTGTTGAAAATTCCTTTTTTTTTTTGTTACAAAGTAATTTTTTTAAACTGATAATTTAAGAAATCCAGTTGAATATTCCACAATTTTAGTTGAACATTTATTCATCTCTTTCGCGGTTGGAAATTCAACTATTTCAGTTCAAGATTCATAATTTTAGTTTAAAATTAATCATTTAGGTTGAAAATTTAACTACTTTGATGAAAATTCCTTTTTTTGTTGTAAAATTAATTTTTTAAACTGGAGATTTAACTATTCCATTTTCGGTAAACATTTTTTTTTTATTTAAAAGTTTACCTAGTTTGTTTAAATGTATCCTTTTTGTTTAAAAATGCAAGTATTTCGTTGAAAATCGTCTCTAGGCAGAAAATTAAAGATTTTGGTTGAAAATTTATTTCTCACGTTGAAAATTTAATTAATTCATTGAAAACTAAACGTAAATTAGCTTAAAATTCGATAACTCAATCAATTTCAACCAATTAAAAAACAGAAAAAAATTATTGGATTGGAAGTTTTGGGATATTTGGATTTTTCATCATAAAATCAGAGTTTGAAGCTGTAAAAGAAATTTCGCATAGGAAATTTTTTTTAGTTCTCCTAGACGTACAAATTCTACTATATTTCGTGAAAAGTATTTTTTCACTTCAAGAAAAGGGTACCTGGAAAAATTAAGTTTTTTGTCCTGGAAAACCTGGAAAAGTCCTTGAATTTTTTTTAAAGAAACGCTAGGCACCCTGATTTATACTTTCTTCTATTGTTTCCATGAATTATTCTATATTTTAATATTATTCATTCCTATAATTATTTTCCTATATTTGTTTCGATAATTTTTCCTATAATGAGTTCGATAATTTTTTCTATGATTATTCCTATAATCGCGAAAAAATTATAGGAAAATCATCATAGGCCTATAATGCTTTTCCTATCATACTTTTTCGTAATGGGTTACTTTAAGTTGCAGTTTAAATATTTACATTCTCCCTTAAAATGTTAGCGTTGTAATAATTTTTTTCTTTCCCTCAGTACCGATATTTCTTCAAATTTTATTTTGATAAAAAATAGAACATTCTTCTTTTAATCGTTGCCGAAAGCCAATTTTCAAAACTTGTGATACTGTAACCTGAAAATTCTTAGTCGATTTACTCCGAATCGACTAACTTTTTTAGATCCAAACATTTTTATCCGCATTCATAAAGTTAGTATCTCGGGTGGAAGCTTTTTTTCTTAATTTAAACTGAAGATTACATTTTTATCGCAATTTGGTTATGGTTAAGTTATGGTTAAGAAAAGGCTTGATTGTTTTCTAAATGGCACCCCCTACAAAATGTTCTTTCTTTCTGGTATGCAAATTACGCCTGAGTATTAGAAGAATGTTAAAAAAGTATTTAGGGTTTCCCAAAGCTTCCGGTCTGTGAAAATAAAATTTTTATTTTATGTCAAAATCTGTCCAAAATCTGAATGATGTATTTGAGTACATACAATGTATGCATGCCTGTCGAATAAAATAATCCCTTTATTTTCAAAAACCGATTTACCCTAAACACTTTTTTAAATTCTGCCAAAACTCTGAGTGTTGCATTTTATTAAAAAAATACGCAAACAGCAATTATTGAAAAAAAAACATTTCATTTACAAAAAACCGACTTAGGGGACTTTTTCTTTCAGTAAATGTTACAGAGAAGTTATATATTATGCTGTCTTTATTTCAACCGACAATTTTGTCAATTTCACAGACTTATAAAGTACTTATATATATATTTTTTTTAATACACTATCGTGAATAAATAAAAATAAAATGCATGTGGAAAGATACAATATTAAAAGAAACACAATTTATAACTGGTTTTCAATCTTTAATAAGATTGAAAAATCAATACTGAGACCCATGAATTTTGACAAACTATTTCATTTTTACTTAAGTAATAGCCGAAATTTATTAAAATGCATTGAATTTAAAAACTGTGTGTCTTAAAAGACATCCAAGACAAACTTGAATGCTTTATTAAAATTCATTGGAAACCTAAGATTCGGATCCCCCGGTATATAAATACAAATATATACGTCAATTAATTTGATTAAATGTGTTCCCAATGGTACAAATTATTATTGAAAGTTTGAAAACCTCGTTACAGTGAATTTTAAAAATATAAAAAAATGGAAATAAGTGAAAAATTGTGAAGAATGTCTGTTTGTATGTATAATAAAATAAGCAGCGTAAATTTCAAAAGAATCTGTCCTGATTTTTTTTTCATAGTTCATTATTAGAAAAATTCATTATTTTTAAACTAAACATTTTTGTCGGTCGAAAAGATTTCAGAATAAATGTTAAAATAATTTATTTCAACGTTACTTTAACTGGAAGAAATTCCTTAAACTAGAAAAATTCGTATTTATTACAATAAACCACCCTTTAATCTCAATTTGTAAATTTTACTCTTCAACCGATTTTTTCATTTGTTATAAAGAAAAATTGAAGTAAAAATTATAATAATATGACTCTTGTCATATTTAGAGATAGTAAAAAAATGTTGTAAAGAAACGAAATAATTGACAAAAAAGAAAAGTTCAAAGTTCAGATTACTGTTCAGTTGTTAGTTCTAATGTTTCGACTTATAAAAAATCTCGTCGCATATACCTTTCTACTGGTTGGAGGGATAGTATAAAAACGATTGTCCAAAGCAGGAGGTTTTTATGGTTTTATGTGTGCGTCCTACGTGTTTTGCCTACCGATTAAAATTATTCTCCATTGGTTTCTTCCTCGACACTCGAATGCGGTGCCGATGGTAACGATCGTCATTGTTGCGAGTCGCCAAACCCTGCAGGAACTTTCTCTGCAACGGAACACTCCGTTCGTTGGGGTGCTTACTAATAGCCACTACTTTTTTTTTTTGTTTGCCAAGTATTGGCTGCGAAAACCTGGAAGTCATGAAAGAGTTACGTCAAATAAAAAAGTTTAAATAATTTTACTGGTTCTAAATAATCAGAATATATATCAAATGATTTATTGTCAGTTTTTCCACAAATATTTTATATTTATTTGAAATATCAATATCTTAGAGTAAAAATAAAATGAGACAAATTCCTTCTTTTTGAGGAAGAAATATATGATAAGAATGATTTATTTACGTCAATTGTGTAAAGGAATGCTACAATTTCCGATGTTTTCTTTGTTATTGAAATTGATATTAGTCATGTTCCTTGAAAATCAAAGGACTCGTTCTACCTCGGTTCTCAAAAGCCCTCTCACGTGGGTTCGACTTTCATTCATCAGGTGGAAAAAGGGTCTTTTGTGTCACCAGTTATGTCTATTGTACTCAAAGACTCTAAAAACGGTGATGCTGGTGGTTCATAAACCCACACCTGTTTCTTTTTATATATACATAGGTATAATGGTATATGTATATATATATATATGTATAAAATTTCATTATTTGATTCTCAATACACAGTAGAAATAATACTTTTATTTAAATAAAATATATTAGTTCTATTCATGGATGATTGTCAAAAAGTGGACCATATCAAGTCCTAGCATTTTCTACATTTTCTTTGATTAATACATTTTTTTTTAAATTTCAATAAATTACTTATATTGAAGCACAATTTAGTAAAGTTTCGAAATTGTAGACGACTTCGTTTAGAAATTATGAATAAAAATGTACCCGAAATATCTGGTAACGCAACTATCTCAAACTGCAAATTTAAAATGAAGAATTGTTAAATAATATTACAAATTTTTTTTAAAATTCTGGCATGTAGAGGGTTCAATAGGATTTCAAATATCACTTCAAAGTTTGTATTTTTTTTTGTCTGGTCACGCGGAATTACTGTTTTATGATAAAAACGAAAATAAAGAATCAAACTATTCGTAATGCGGGCTAGAATTGTTAATTATATAATTTCGAAGGTATAATTGTAGTTAGAAGACAATTGATCAACGTTGATTTCAAATAACTGCAAATAATTATCACTATTTTTGCATCATATTATTGATGAAATTCCTTGCTATCTCAGTTTTATATTATCATAATCTATAGGGTTAGACTGAATTAAAAAA
Organism: Andricus grossulariae; assembly: GCA_011634705.1. Taxonomy (NCBI): domain Eukaryota; kingdom Metazoa; phylum Arthropoda; class Insecta; order Hymenoptera; family Cynipidae; genus Andricus; species Andricus grossulariae. Next base: position 15,920 of record JAABKJ010003051.1, read on the forward strand.
ATGTTGGCTGGTTTGGAAAGTTAAGTTATTCGAAAATTTCATTGTCTTTAAAAATGGTCAACTTTTTGACAATCATCCATATGATGGTCTTTCAGGAGGAGGTATTTTTCGCTTGTAATACAAATATGTTTTCCTTTAGTTATTTAATTCTATGGTAGAATTATGGTAAACTTTTTTTATGAAGTTAAATGTGCCAAAAATTGAGAGAGTGAGAGCTACAGAGACGGTATAATATTTTATTCAGCTGCTTTGATAAAATCGAATATTTTATGCCATCTGAGGTGGTTTGAATGGCGACACATGAGGCATATTAATGTATCTTATAAGATAATGTTCCATCCCTTTGAACCTGGGTAGCCGGCTGAACTTAAATATGCAAATTCCTTCGGGAAATGATAAATTTTTTATCAAAAAATACTGTGAAAAAATCATTGTTCAAAAAAAACCTTAAATCTTGTTTTATTATGTCACTTTAAGTTTCTTTATCCAGATAATTACTTTCTAATAAAATATAAATATATAAAATATAATGTATAATGCATACAATATTAACTATTTTTATAATCTTAACGTGCGTGATGAGTATGAAATTCGATAGTTGAGGAACTTCTTCTTGTAAAACGGATGCGTCTTTAAGAACGCGATCATTGATCGATTCACTGCATTCCTCTTTATTGTGTGCCAGGAATAAACAATGGGCAAGCTAACGACCATTAAAGCTGGAATATACTCTTGAAAACATTTCATATCCAATTAAATAAAATAAAACAATACTAAAATGTGAGTCAAATAAATCAATTGAAATATTGAGAAGAGTCATTTAATAATCTGTATTTTATATGACATTTTTGTAAAAAAAAACAACATTTACTTTACAATATTGATAAAGGAACTTGAAAGGAAAAGGAATTTCATTATTTATATGAACTCAATAGAATATTTTCATTTATGTAATTTATTGAGTAAATGGTTTTTGCTCTTATATTTACAAGATTGTATAGTAAAATTTTACACAGTTAAAGAGCGATTTCTTTCTGTTTGGAATTTGAGTAATATTAAAAATATTTTATTGTGCCCATCGTCTCGAAAATTTGGGGGAGTTGGAAAAAGGGATGGACTAGTCCCAAATTTTCAGGGCGACTATAGCCAAACTGATTGCATAAACTCAGTATCTCGGGTGGAAGCTTTTTTTCTTAATTGAGACTGAAGATTACATTTTTTATCGCAATTTGCAGCCGAACCTGCTCGAACTCATCCCGAGTTTCGGGAAGACGAGCCACTTCGTTCTATAGTTGCTCTCGTGAAATCTGCATGGGAATCAGGATGCCTTGTTTACTACCAAATGATTCTGTATTCCGAAACATGGGTGCTATAAAAGATTCAAAACAATGCTAAAAACGTAACTTCATTTGAATTTCGAGTCCTCAGAATTAAGTGTCGAAAAAGGCAATAACAAAAAATATACATTCTTGGTTATTGTGAAGAAACTTTATTTATAAATAAAAGGGACAAACAAATTTTAAAATACTTCATTGAGTAATTCTTCAATTAGTATCTTTTTTCAATCATTCAGAGTTCATTAAATTTGTTCATCCATGTGGTGAATCCATTTGATAGTTTTTCAATTAATCAAATGATAACAATATTTTATGGGGCTTACCTGAACATTTTTTTTTAGTTAGGAACGTAATTTAGTGAGAATTTTCTTGATTTTTCCACTACGCGTTCGTGTTTTAGGAATATCTAGAAATGCATTTGTTTCTATATGTATATTATAAATTTAGGAAGGTGATAGAATGACTATGATGTCATAGTACCAGGTTTGGTATTTGGTACAGGGTTTGCGTGATTCGCATAAGAAATTTGTTACAAGTCGTGGCAAACGACTTAGTTCTTTGCCATATCCGGTCAACGCCGCCACCGGAAGTCACGAAGTCGAGGGACTCTTCAGTTTGTCGGAGCTTCCAATGCCTCTCTCAGTCTCAAGTCTTAAATTCAGTTATCCAATTAATTTGACAATTTATAATCCTAAAAAATCAAAATCGATGTGAAATTCGTAATTTTGAATAAGTATTTTAACCAAAATCGAAGAAATCAAACTTTTCATTAAATCAATTCCTCAAACAGATTTTTAGTAAGCATATAGAAAAGCATTCACGAAATGCAATATAAAAATTTATTGTTTGTTAAATATTTATTATAACTGACAAAAACAATGGCTTTTTTAAATTCAGCTAAAAAAACTGAAGAAATATTTTGGAAGATGAAAGAAAAGTATTTTTTAATTTTTGTACCAAATAGGAATAATTTACTTTTCTGGCCCATAAAGATCTTGAGTTCTTCACCTTTCGGTTTTATGTATATTTTAATTAGAGTCTATGGCTTTAAAAGTTTTTACATTATACAGAATTTTGGTATCGAATTTTAAGCATATTTCTCCGAATGTTTGGTCTTATGTGGATGCTTATAGTTTAGTTTTTTGCCTCTAAAATTTGTATATTAACAATTTTGATATGAATTTTTAAGTTTGATGTTCTAAATTCAATTTTTAAAAACACTGCTAATTTCGGGTCCTGTTTTAAAGTACTCATTCCAAATTTTCAAACTTCAATTGAAATCAGTGTTAGGAATGTCAGACATTTTTCAGACTAAATATGTATTACCGAGTGAAGTTTTGCTCGGTGTTTAAGATTTTTTCTTAGGCGTAGGTGAAAATGACAGGTGTGTATATGACGTCACATAGGACAAAAGGAAATCGTGCATTGTCTGCTTATAGAAGAATCCGACAAGTCGATTGGTCGGACCAATGGAAGAAGAGAAGATATGAGGGATCCTCCCCCCTTAAAATACGTCGCGACGTCCACGTCTTCAGCGGTTCAACACCTACGCTACCAGTTCTTCGGCGAGTCTCTTCCCTTCAGTCTCGTGGTGACTTTAGTGCTTTTGATAAACTCGTTTCTTCAAAGACTAATGGTCCATGAATACAAGACCCAACTTCAGGTTTAGTTTCTTTTCACGTCTTCACATGAGAAGATATTTTCTTTTAATGTAATTACATATTCTGAAGTCGTTTGGATATTTTCGAGATCAGAACTCACATGAAAAGAAGAAACACCCTGGATGCAGTGCTTGGATTTACCATTAAGTATTAAAAAAATAAATATTATTCTTCTAAGTATTTTGACAAATAAATATTTTTTACGTGATGAAAGAAGATTTAATTCAGTTACTATTATTTTTCTATTCATGAAGACAATAATTGTTTTTATCAACTTTTTATTTATACATATGAAGTATCTTTTTTTTATGATAAAGTAATGACGTACGTGAAGAAATTATGTTAATTATTTTTTAATTATTATATATTTTACTGCTAACTTCTGGGTTTAAAATTGTGGGTGGAAATTTAGTATAGAGATTAATAGAATCGAAAGTAGAAAACAGAAACACGTGTTTAAAATGAAAGATAATGATTGAATGGTCCGTTCAGTTTCTATTGAATTTCACACTTCACTTGAAGTTTTAAATTAATTTTAGCATTTTTCTCATAAAAAATAAAATAATTCTTCACTGTATTATACGAATTAGAGACTTTTTATTGAGGAGAACGAAGTGTTTCATCAATTGTTGTGTGTTTATAACTCAATTTTGCTGATTCAGGAAATTTTTGCGAAATCAACAAGTCAATTCTGCTGTCGGTGTACATATTTGAAGTATACGTAAAGTGTCAAAATGATCCTTTATAGGATATTGTATAATTCCACGAACTGGAGTTTGATCTATTTATGGTTATAGTCAATTATAAAATGGTAAATATAATTTTAATTAAGTTTTAATTATCCTTTAATAGTTTAATGAATATAATTTATAATTAGTGAAGAGTTCTTTATTTCATTTCATAAATAATGTTTGAAGTTTTCAAAATCGAAAAGGACTTATTTATTAAAGTTCCTTTCCATAGGTCCGTTAATTGTTTTAGTGATAAATAATACCTAATTTTATCATTTTTTTCAAATTATAATGAATAATGGATAAGTAATTCTTAATGTTGTTAATGAAGGTAAAAATAGGTGAGATAAATGGTTTAAAGGCTTTGGAACAGATATCGTTTTTTAAGTATTTAACACGATAGAAAAATAGTCGATTTATCAAAGAATGCGTCAGTGCGTTCGCGCATGACTCAATACGATTGGGTAAATGTTTTCATAAATGAATAAAAAATTCTAAGTTAATTTTATTAGAACTATTTTTTGTTTTGTTATTGTTGCGATATTTCCAATTTCATTTTCATCAGAGTTTAACTATATTGAAAATGAAACGGATTACGGTTCAATTTGAATCGGTTTGTGTCACTTTGAAACCAAATCCACAAACGCGTGATTTTGTTTTCTGCATGAAAAGTTTAGTTTTTGCTGATATCTCATCTGTAAACGTTTCCCACAGATTTTCTGATTTTTCTATGCATTTCAGAAAAATGCAGTGCAATAAAAAAATAAAAACTGGGCGCCTCGAAGGCAAGATGTCGGCATAGCTGATGTGTTTTGAAATTCGGCTGTGTCACATCCAGCCAGCCGAACGTCCAGGCCTCAACGTAAAATTTTGGCAGAAGGGAGGAAAAACATTTACGCCTATTCAAAAAAATATTGTCCTGAAGGTTCACCACCAAAAGGAGTGTGAAAAATCTTATCATTCACAAAGTGTAAGTCGCTGATAAAATGTTAGCCAAATAGACCAAAAATCGTTATGACTCAATAATTTTGACAAATGTGACAATTGTTAAACAATTTCTTCATTGTTCATTTGATTTTTTAGTGGCATAAGCACTAATTCAAGTTTATTTGTTTACCAACGGTAGTGAAAGAAGCTCCTTTTTATTATCATAATGAAGTCTGATATTTTATATCGTTAATAAAATATAGAGATTATGAAAATAAAGTTTGGAGACCGGATTTTATTTTGTATGCAATAAGCATGCCTTTAGTTATCATACCACGTGCTTAGTTTTCGAATGATCAGGATGTGACGTAAAAAAAGAACACTCTCGAGTATCGAAATAAGACCTCATAATTATTTATTCCTGGGGACAATATTTCATTATGAATATTAATTGGGATTCAATTAAATACTAACGGAGATAACTCCTTATGGAAAAGAATTGGCAGAACTAACTTGCAAAGCTGCTATGCTTATTTTTATAATAGTTATTTATATTTGAAAAATAATTGTGGAATTTAGAACCTCTTAAAATTTTAATTTATTTAATTATGAAAAAGGCTCAATTCTGTTAAAACTTTTATCATACGGTTTCCCTTATAACATTTAAACGAAAACTGCCCAATTTTTCGGTAATATTTGGTAACCTCACCCCTGGAGACAGATTTAGTTTTAGATTGCTTTAGCACTTAAATTGGCGTTAAATTAGCTCTTTGTCTTCACTGTGAAGAGTTTTAGTAATTTCTAGACAAATTATTTGTTTTCTTAGAGAAGATGAATACACAAGATTAAAACAATTGTATTTTAGGTAGAATATAGTCTTTATGCAATTGCTAATAAAAGTCGATCATTAAAGTAGAGTCATAGTCTAGAACTTAAATTGTAAAATGTTAATCTAAATTACACATAAAATTAAGTGTATTCCAATAGTTTAATAATTATTAATAATTTTTATCAATAGATATCTGTATTAAATTGAGAAAATACTCATGAGTCACATTAAAAAAAATATAGCTGCTTGATTGTAGGTTTAGAAGATTAATAAAAATGAAAGAGTTAATTTTTACCTGATTAAAAAAGTCTTTTAATCAGTTCTGCTGGTGTGTATGTCGTGAGACGGAATAGAAGTTGGAACTTTATTAGGACCAGCAATGAATGCGGCTGAGAGGGGAGTCACAGTATTGATAATTTGAACTAGGACTTCATAATTGGTGAACGGAAGTTCCTGTCCATTGAAGGGAACGTGAGCAATTTTTCCTTCAGGTGGCAGCTGCAAAAAATTACAATCACAGTTATAAATAATGAAATTGATATTAATTTAAAAATTAAAATAATTTCTTATTAATCAATTTCAGAAAAAGTCGGTTATTTATAGAAAGAAGCAAAAAAGGCTTACTTTTCCTACTATAATCATGCCTTCGTGCTTAACCCTAGCAACGTAATATCTTGGTTTTCCACGACGATAGCCACCAATAATTGCACCTTCAGGAACATGGCCTAAGGATGCTGCCACCCACTTCATACGACAACCGGTGAGTATCTTCAAAGAAAATAAATGATTAATATAAAATTGAATAAATAAATGTGTAACTAATGTAATATAAAAAAGATTAATCATTAGGATTTACCAACCTCAAATTCTGGTTTTTGATAAACAGATAGATCGTAAGAAATGTAGCATCTTCCTTGTTGGTTTTCATCTATAATGTAACTTCCAGGAACGGTATCACCTTCGTGGTTTGCTCGACAAATATATATTACTCCATTATCGTATCGTCCACCTCTAAACAGACCAGGTGGTAATTGAATTGTACCATCTTTCCATCGAGCTATAAAATTTAAATGAAATTCTTAGTTCAAATTAATGTTTAGTGCATATAATTACGATTAGTCATCAAGACAACCAACCAATTTCTTCCAAGAGATTTGAATTCTTTTTGAATGCTGAAATTAATTATGTTTTTATTTTACAGAATAATTGACCTGCACAATCTTGAGACCCCATGTTATAATTAGGACCGAGGCCAAATTGAACATCAGCGTAAACAGTGGGATCAATTTCTTCTTCGTCTCCTTGGTACATATTGAAGCTGAGGAATTGAGGAGATATCGGATTTGGATCTCTCCATTGCAAAACTGGATTTGATGCACTTGTCCTTCCCAAAGTAAGTAAACCGTCTGTGGAAATCATATTAGGTATCATAAAAATCGCAATTTAAAATATAGTTAGGTAATACTAGTAGTAATTCCTTTCTAAAGAGCTTCATCTTTACTTGTCAAGCATTTAATATTGAATAGGATAGTTCATTCAGGAAACTGATGTCAAAAATTACAGAAAAACTTCAAATATCAGATGAAAAAGACACCTTTACTGATACCTGTCCTTGAACAGAAAAATCTTTCTTAGTTAAAAATTCAACTCATTTTGAATAATCGCCTTTTTTGCTTGAATTGAACTGTTTTTGACTAAAAATTAATATCTTTTTTGGTTCAAATATCAACTACTACATTTATCGTTCAGAATTCATCTTTTTTGGAATTAAAATGTTATTACTTAGTTAAAAGTTAAACCCTTTTGTTCAAAATTAATTTTGTTGGTTGTAGGTTCATCATTTTAATTGAAAATTTATCTCTGGTTGAAAAATGAGCTGTTTTGATGCTCTGGGACCAGATGGCATCAAGACCTTCTGGGGGAAGAAGATTCCTTCAACCCACTAGCACCTGGCCCACAACTTCACCTTGTATCTGAAGACGGAAGAGCCTATTCTGGCGTGGTTGGTGGAAGGGCGCACAGTGCTCCTGCCGAAGACGGGAAACTTTGCTGCCCCTAAAAATTACAGGGCAATAACTTGTCTGAATACACTGTATAAGATCTTCACAGCGATCCTAAATGATAGGATTGTTCGGACAATTGGACCTGTGGGGCGAGAGAGGTACGAAGAACGCCGCTCAAAGAAAGGCGTAGCAGGTTGTCGGGAGAACATGCTCATCGATAGATGTGCCTACAATAAAGTCACAATATTTGAAACGCTCAAATACAGGACGCTCTCTCCGAGGTAAATACAAACGTCTTATCGGACAGATTTTATCGTTCGAACTGTCGGCGAGGAACAAAGTGTCTGCAACGAACATGCTTGCCGCCCCGGTAGTACACTATTCATTTGGAGTGGTTCCATGGATGAAAGACGAGCTCAGATCCCTCGATATCGGGTCCCAAAAGGTTATGTACAGGAACAAAAGCATGCACCTTAAGTCATCTGTTCCGCGACTTTACATCTCACCCAGTCAAGGTGGTCGCGCAATACTTAATCTTGAATGTCTTCACAACAGGATTATTGTGGGTACAGCACATATAGTTGCAAATGGACGAGACTCTCTCCTTAAAATGGTCAGGAAACACGAAGAGGTGGATAAAAGTGCGTTTCTGTACAAAGCAGCAGAGGAGGCTGCTGAAACAGTTGGCCTTGACTTCAATATCAGGGATGAGCAAAATGCATCAAATCTTATCCATCTCGTGTACTCACTCCTGAAGGCCCGGATTAAGGAGGCTGAGGACAGAAACTTCCGCGAACAGCTCCTCGACAAGAAGAAGCACGGCATGGAGGATCTGTCAATGTCGTATGAGCCAACATTTGTTTTCCTTAAATCACCCGGATTGAAGTCGGGCACGGAGGGTTTCATTTCGACATGTCAAGACGGTGTCATTTCCACTCTAGCATACCGTCGCCACATTTTGAGCGAAGACATTCCCGATGATAGCTGCAGAGCGTGTCATGTACACCACGATCATTTAGGACACATACTGTCTGGTTTTCCAACTCATACGGGAACGACCTAAATCCAAAGGCACAATGCGGCACCAAGAATGCTTTATTACCATCTCTGTCACTTTTGCGGCATCAGCCCAAATACCGTTTCGCTAAACGCTCCTAGAGAAATAGCGTCAATTTTCGATAATGAGAAGTGCCGGATAAACTGGAACTTCATATTCTCGACAATTGTTTCTGTTGCGCACTCGAGGCCTGACATAGTACTTCTTGACTTCGAGAAACGAACCATGTTCGTTATCGAATTTTCGTCACCAGCTGACAAAAATATCATAGCCAAGGAGAATGAAAAGAAAGAGAAGTATAAAGGAGTTGCGACGGTTATACCGGGAATATTTTGTTAAGCTAATCGTCTTTATCATCGGCACTCTTGGAGATGCCAAGGTTTCACTGGTTAATAGCCTGAAAGGCATCCCTGCGTGTCAAGAAAATTCTGAGACACTTGCGAGGAAAATGCAGAATGCGGTCGTTCTTGGGTCGCTCCGTGTCCCCAGGGTGCACGAGACTTTTGCCGGATCATCGTATTGAATTCGTCGCTTCCCTAACGCAGAATATCGGACGCTGGGGGTATCGGTCGGAATGGTCCTTATATACTAACCAAGAAAATTCTTACCGCTTGTGAGAAACGACCAGTGCCGAACCAAAAGATTTTGGTGGCCCGAGTTATATTTAATTTTTTTACTTGAGCCGGGATATTTTCCTGACATTTGTCTTTGAAATGTTGTATAATAACAAGGGCAGAGTTGGGTATAATGGTGGACTTGGAATTAAATGTCCTATAAATTATGTGATTTTGATGTGGTGCATTTTTTAAGGTCAAGCTCATATTATCAGCGAACAGGTTTTATTACTCAAATGCTGATTTATTTCAGCAATAAAAAGATTTTATAGTAAAAAGTATACAATATGATGATTCTGGTTGTAAAGAAAATACCTTGAAATGAAAAGTCTGAACTGAGAAATAATATGTTTCAAATATTCAAAAATTTCTTATAATTGAAGACTAAATTTATAAAAGATTTCAAAATTTGACATTATTACGACTTATTTGTTCAAAGTTCAGATCTTGGTAGGAATTAGGAAAAAATCAGCAGCGTTTTGTAAAAATTTCGATTATATTTGACGGTATATAAGCCCAAAAAAATGTTATTGTTTACACATTTTTCCCAATATTACTAAAAGAGTGGTCAAAAATATTTCAACCTAGTACTAAATATTTGATGCAAAAATGTTCTATCTTTTACCGTATCTTGAGAAAAAAAATGCAAATTGTTTCATCATGAAAATTAAATGATTCATTTTTGAATTTGTGAAAAAAATGTTTGATATTAAATATCTGCTTTTCAAATTAAGGATCACACAAGACGAAACATACAATTTTATAAGAAAATAGAAAAATGTATGGATAAAAAATTCACTATATGTGCGTTGATTAAAAATAGTATAACAATTATTAAAATAAATACTAACATGAATAAAAAGTAAAGAATAGAAAAAAACTTCGAATTGAAAATTTTTCAGAAGAAATGTATAATTTGATCTGCTATGATGTTCACAAAATCATGAAGATAATTTTTGGAAAAATTCATTTTTTTCGACCTTTTTGAATTTTGAACTTTTACCCTGAAACTAATAATTTAAAAATGTGGTAGCCGCTGGACCGGGAAATGAGCAGGATTTTTTTAAACCCGGAAAACTGGAAAACGACCGTAAATTTAGTGGTTAAACAAATGTAAAGATCTGATTGAAACTTTATAAACTATTTTCAACTGTAAAATAATTAAAAATGAATAAACTTATTATTAAACTCTTTTATTCAATTTCAAATTACACACGTTCAAATAATGTTTCAGTTTTAAATATTCCATTTTAACCCATTGCGAATTAAAATTTTAATGCAAATGTCGGTAAGACATAGTTTGCAGAGAAATTGTAGAAAAAGCAGAGCTTTCCTGTATTTGTCTGCAATTTTTTCTCTCTACATGGTACTTTTTCCTGCAAATCTTCGTCACACCTAATTTGCAAAGAATTTGCAGAACGAAGCAGACTTCGGCATTTAACAGATAGCTTAGACAGCCTTATCCTTCATGTGAAAACTCGTAACCTCAATTGTAGTTTTATGGAGAAATTTTTCTTAGTCATCACTTTCTAAGTCATAGGGTGACCTCTATATTAAAATTAAAATCAACAGAAGTAAAAAAGTAGA
>JAABKJ010003052.1:0-26658 GCA_011634705.1 Andricus grossulariae
ATGGCGGAATGGGCGCGAGAGATATAGGAATTTCAAATATGTACAAATTTTTCTTTTTCAAATATAAATTAGAAAAAGTTTTTTTTGCACTATGGTAGTATTATTAGTGATTTTAGAGCATATACTTTAGTATGCAAAAATAAACAAAAATTAGTGGATGACCCTATTACTTCGGAAAATTTCGTTTTCCAACTTAAAATTATTGTTTTTCTCGAAAATTTGCTGTTACAAGTGAAAATTATACTTCATTTTCCTTTTTTTTTTAATTCAGGTTTAACTCAAAATTCCCTAGAGCAACTCAAAATTAATATTCTTTTAAAAAATGTCCTGTTCAAAATCAGAATCATAATTCTTGTCGAAAACTCCCCTTTCCAAATCAAATTGTGATTCTTTTGCAAAATTCACTGTTCCAAGTTGTTGCACAACAAAACTACCAATTGTTTCATCAATTGGAGTTTCAGTTTTTCTGTTGTTTCCCCCAATATTGACGGCTCTCAGTCCTTCCCTTCTGATAATCGGTTTTAATGTATTTGAATATTCGCGCATTCCGCTCCCTCCTCCCTGCTAGTAATAAGTTACGCCACTCGTAGCGTGACGAACGGACCCCGGGACGAGGTACAGTCCCGCGGTCAGTTCGTCAGTTGATGAGTTGATCTATGACCGGTGCCCAGCGAGCATTTTGCTCTGCCGGTTGCACCGGCTATCGGGGTTTATGTTCTCCGGTTCGCGAAAGGCCTCACCGCTTAGTGCATTCTTTAGGATAGACTTTATCTTCCATTATTGGAAATCTTTAGGTTCCTTTAAACAAATAAAGTGACGTTAAAACATTCGAGACTCCGAGTGTTAGTTTTGTGAAACCCTACCCTTAAAAATTGCCGTGTTGCACCATCGGGACTCCGACCCTTAATCCTCCTAAACAGTTAGGACTCCTGGAGATTCTTGAAGACCTCTTACGACGTAAGGAGCGAAGAATCGGGACTTCCCCACACCTGGACCGGCTCCCTTCGGAACCGACGATACTAAGTAACAGTGGATCTTTCATTAAGTGAACAAACGCCCTCCCCTTTGCGTTTTTTTTCTACAGTGAAATTTCGCGTTGAGTGGCAAATAATAAAATCCCATCCCACTCGCGATCCTCACGTAGGATCGGAGAACAACAGTTAAACTCAAGTTAACCTAATCCCTTCTCACGATCCTCATCGTAGGATCGGAGAAAGATCACATTTGATTTAATCTAACCTTTTCTCACGATCCTCCCCGTAGGATCGGAGAACGATCACATTTGATTAAATCCAACCCTTTCTCACCATCCTCCCCGTAGGATCGGAGAACAACAGTTAAACTCAAGTCAACCTAATCCCTTTTCACGATCCTCATCGTAGGATCGGAGAACGAGTAAATATAATTAAACTTAATCCCTCACTCACGATCCTCGCTGTAGGATCGGAGTTTATTTCAATTATCCGCATCACATCGGGATTCTTTCTCACGACCCTCACCGTAGGATGGGAGGGTCGAACACGATCCCAGAACCTCTGGAGATCCTAGACTATACTGTACATTCGATTTATGCCCACATGGACTATCTCTCGATACTCTCGTAGGATCGGAGAACTAACGTGACAGTAAGAGCCCCTCTGGACCTTGTCCCCTACGGCCCTCTATTTCACCAGTGAACTTCCTTTCCTTTGCTGTCTCTGATTCAGTTAGGTAATTCTCTTTATGTACTATATCAAAGTCAAAATTGTAATTGATTAAAAAATATAACTGTTCCTAGTCGGAACTATAATTCTCTACATATATTATAAAATATTTCAAATTTTTCCTAAAATTTTGAAAAAATTCTGAAAAATTAAAAAAATCGCCTAAAAATCTTCTAGATTCTTTTTTGACAATTTTCGAAATCTTTTGGAATGTTTTGAAATCTTTTTAAATATTCTCTTGAAACAAATGTTGATAAATCAAAGAATTCTTTAAAATGTTCCCCTAAATCTATATGAACATTTTTTATTATCTAAAAACCTTTCGAAATTCTTAAAAAGCTTCAAAATTTTTGTTTCGAAATTACAAAAATCTACATTTTGTTTTAAATCTGTTGAAATATTTTTAAGTTTAAAATTTTGTTTGTATCTTTTCAGAACTTCTAAATATCTCTTGACCTTATTCGATTTTTTTCTAAAATTTTGTAATCTTAAAAAACTGAAGAACTGTGTTTTAAAACCTTCTACATTATTTTCCGAAATTTTAGGAAATAATTTGAAGACTTTTAAAATATTTTCTTAAAATTAATTTTTCAAAATAAAAAGATTAATAAAAATTTTTGCTGGAATCTTGAAAAAAAATTAATATTTTAAAACCTTTCAAAATCCTTAACGCGCTACATAATTTTATTTGAAAATTTTCAAAACTTCGAAATATCGTTTGAAATAATTCACCGCTTTCCTACAATTTTTTGTAAATCCTGCAAAAATTAAAAAAGTTGTCTTTAAATCTTTCAGATTATTTTTCGACATTTGAAATCTTCAAAGCTTAAAATTAATTTTCTAAAATAAAACATAATTCGTTTTTCATTTTCCCAGAAATCTTATTGTCGGTACCAATAATTTTTTTGTTACCGGTATCGACAATTTTTACTCTTCGTAAATTACGATATTCTAAGTTTTTGTTCATAATTTCATTTTTCTGATCTTTTTAAAAGTGTGAAGAACTTTAAAAATTATAGTGTGGTAGCAAAATGTTAAGAACAGAATTATTTCCCTATATTAAAAAAACATTTGGAATTGAAATTTTCTCTTGTATTAATAATATTTAGAAACACTGAGAAATAAATTGTATCATCAAATAAAATAACTTATTTGGAAATTTTGATTTACTAAATTGATTGTGCAGAAAATTCGTATTAATAGTCAAATGTTAAGAACAGAGTTGTTGTCTTCATTATTAAAGAATCATTTACCACTTAAATTTTTTAGAAATAAATTTTTAGAATTAAAATTCTTCATTTGGAAATCGCGATTTACAAAATTCTCGGAAATTCAAAAGAACAAACTGAAAACAGCTATTTAAAATCATATATGCGCAGTATGCAACCAATAAGGTAGTCAACAACGAGTGCGAGATTTTCTAGAATTTCGTTCCACCAATTTTACTAGATAGAATAGGATCTTCACTTCCTGTGAAAAGAGAAAAACTGACCTGCGTCCCTGATTTTCTTGAGATCACACCCCTTGAATATATCGGTAAAATACAGCAAGGTAAGCCTGACTCTCCTGCTGATCTCCTGCACAGCCCTGATAATATCCTTCGCATCTGAAGTAACGTCCATAACCGTGAACTGGCCTTTATTCCTACAATTGTCGCAGGAAGTTGTTTTGTTTGCGAGGCACTTCTCCCGTTCAAAAATCTCTCCGAAGTAGTTGAGTTGTTGTGATCTTCGGCAGTCGGTTTTGTTCTCGCAGAAGGCGACCATCTTAAAAAGGTTGTCCATGTGGGTCTTGACAACGGCTTGGCACGATTTGTCCATCTCGATCATCCTCCTCATTCTGTGCATGTCTGAGTAGTTGTAAAAGAGAATACAATCAGCGATATCACCATCTCGGCCCGCTCTTCCACTTTCCTGGTAGTAACCCTCGATTGATTTGGGCAGAGCTGCATGGATCACGAAGCGAACGTTTGGCTTGTCAATGCCCATTCCAAAGGCGATCGTTGCACAAACCACTTTGATCTGGAATATTAGGAGAAATCATTTGCAATTGGTCAATATCTAGGATTCCTACAGAAGTACAATTTCGAAATCACATGACCTTTTTAGGTCTCCAGGTCAACTTTGTAAAAATCCAGTCAATTCTATTCAAGTTCAACATATTCTACTAGTTGCAAACTAATTTATCAACAATTTCTAGTATAATTATTGATCAAGGAAAATCATACTGGAAAAAAAATGACAACAAACTACCACGTTTTATGAAAACATCGTTTTTACAGATGGCAGGCCTCACAAAATTCAAATTAATTCAATTTTTTTTTTAAATATGAAAAACCTTCCTTGAATTCAGTAACATTAAAATGAGCTTAGAAAAATTCAAGGGAATTACAATAAATTGGATGAAATGTCCAAGCATTCAAGGTGAGGTTAAAATACTTCAGTATAAACTGAAAAAAACGTTTAAAAATTAAAAAAATCCATTCAACTAAACAGAATTTATTGAATTTAGAAGAATTCAAATAAATTGAGAAAATTCAATTGAATTCCAAATTTTTTAAAAAATAATTCAGGGTGAATTCCAAAAAAAATTCAAATCTTTCAAATCTTACTAATTTCTAACCCAAGAGAAGTAACTGGTGACTAAAAAACAAGTCAATTTAAATTCAGAAGAATTTAAATGAATTGGAAACATATTAAAAATCGAAAATATTCCATTGATTACATCAAAATTTGAGTAAATTTAGAGAAATGTAAGGGAAACGAGAAGAATTATATGAAACTCATTAAAAAAATCAAGCTGAATTTAAAAAGCAAGCAAGTGATTTGTAAACAATTTAAAATATGAAAAAATTCACTGAATTGAGTAGAATGGAGTGAATTTAGAAGAATTCAAAAGAATTTAATAGAATTCAGGATAAATTAATAAGAATTCAGGACGAATTCCAAATGAATTGTAAAAAAATATTTGAAAATCTCTTCAAATCTTTTAAACCCTACGAAATCCCTCATTTCTTGTGAATAAATTCTTTTCAAATTCATTAAAATATTAAAATCTCTTAAAATGATTAAAACCCTTGGAAATCCCTTGACATTGTTTAAATCTCTTGAAAATGCCTTGGAATCTTTTAAAATACCCTAAAATATTTCAAAGTCATTGAAATACCTTCAAACTATTGAAATAAATAAACAAATTCTAGGAATCTTTTAAAATTTCCTAAAAAATTTAAAATCCTTCGAATTCCCATCAAATTACTGAAAAAATTTAAAATTTCTTTGTAATACTTTGAAATAACCTAAAATATTTCAATTCCTTTGATCAATTGATCCTTAGGATCGATTAAATAAAAATTTCAAAAGTCAAAAAATCATTGAATTAAGTAGAATTGAATAAATTAAAAAAAATCAAGTGAATTAAAAGATTCAAAAGAATTACAAAGAATTAAAAGAATTCGGGAATAATTAATAAGGTTTCAGCGTGAATTTAAAAAAAATTTCAAATCTTTGAAACCCTACGAAATAACTCACTTCTCTTGGATAAATTCTTTGAAATCCACTAAAATATTATAAAATCCCGTAAAATTCTATATTTCCTGAAATCCTGGAATATGTAGTAAAATACACTGAGAACTTTAAAATCTCTTAAAATCATTGAAATGGTCGGAAATCTGATAAAAGCCTGTGAAATCTTTTAAAATATCTTAAAACGTTATAGATCCTGTAAAATTGTTTCATCTCTTCCGAAATTCTAGAAAATTATATATCCTTCAATATTTCAAACGCTTTTAAATCCCTTCAAATTATTGAAATCAACTAAAAATTCCTTGGAATCTTTTAAGATCCCAAAATATTTCAAATCCTTTGAAATCCTACAAAATCCTTAATTCTCGTGAATAGTTTATTTAAAATCCACTAAAATATGATAAAATCCTCGTGAAATTTTATGACGATATTTCCTGGAATTTTGGAAAATGTATTAAAATACATTGAGAGCTTTAAAATCCCTTAAGATCATTGAAATCCTCGGAAATCTTATAAAATCCTGTGAAATCTTTTATATTATCTGAAAACCTTATAGGTCCTGTAAAATCGTTCCATATTGTAAGGATGGCGGTTAATTGTCTAAGTGGTATTATTCGAGGACCAAGGACTTTGAATCAGGTTTGATTCGACAACGGATTTGGAATAAAAGAACTTTATTTAATTTAGGTTTCAGTATAAATGTTACAATGCGTTTGCTTTCGCGGTTGGCACGACTCTGCCAGACTCTACTCTTCTCCCGCATTCTGTCTCGCTCGATAATGATCGGCAATGTTCGGTCGATTGCCGATCTTACTACGGCGGTAAATTCAAAATATCTTAAATCTATCTCTTACAATATCTTACGAAATTCTGGAAAATTCTTTATCTTAAAATATTTCAAACGCTTTGAAATCTCTTCAAATTAATGAAATTAATAAAAAGTTCCCTGAAATATTAAAAATTAAAAGCTCTTGAAAATGCCTCAAAGTTTTAAAAATACCCTAAAATCCTAAAAATATCTTCAAATTTTTGAAATATGATAAAAATTTCTCGGAACCTTTCAAAATACCCTGAAATATTTCAAAAGAATTAAAAACTGCAAATAGACTGCAAATAGGGCACCATAGGGACCAAATCTTGAAAATAGGGAACTTTAGGGACCTTAACTGAATATAGGGTACAATAGAGGATATAGGAACCGGTCTGTGAGGTTTGAGATGGATGTAGAAAATTACAGATTTTGTGACAGTTCGGCATAGAAAAATACAAAGTATGAAAAATAAAACTTGTTTGAATAATTATGCAGTGAAAAAATATCAAAATCTACAATAAAAAACACAACCTTAATTTTTTTAGGTTTTGGCAGAAAATTACGAATTGCTACAATGATTTATGAATAATTAATTACACCTTTATATGAAATTTTACGAAAATATGAATTAAGTGACCCAGTAATCACCAAGTTCTCCGTCATGGTCAATATTTGTGAATATTTTGAATAACTGGCCTACAAGAATATTTTTAGGTAATTTTTACAACAGCAGAAAATCATCTTTAGAAGAAAATATTATCGAAACAACTATAATTATAATTATTACTAGAGAAAGAAGCTAAATTCGATGGCGATTATTAGTGTTAAGCTAGTTTCTCATATTTTGTTTGTATAACATTTCTACACACAATTATGAATAGTTACAATTTTATACAAAAAAATAGGAAAATGTATAACGCTATACTTTACAAAGATTTAGTTTTTCATCATTTTAATAGTTTTTTTTTCAGAAAATTAGGAATTTCTACCAAAAATAACAAAAATTTACAATTTACAAAAGTTAGTTGTAGTTTTTCATATTTTTTCTTAAAAAATTACAAATTTCTGCACATAATTATGAAAAAATATAATTCTCTTCGAATAAATAGAAAAAATTTACAACTACAGAATGAAGATTTAGTTTTTCGTAATTTTAAATAGTTCTTTTTAAAGAAAATTACGAATTTCTACAAAAAATAATGAAAACTTGCAATTTGAAAAACCCATATTTTTAGTTTTTTACAGCTTTTTTGAAATAAAATTACAAATTCCTACACACAATTATGAATAAATGTTATTTTCTAAGAAATAATAGAAAAATCCACGACTCCATAATGAAGGTTAAGTTTTTCATAATTTTAAATAGGTTTTTATAAGAAAGTATGAATTTCTACAAAGTTTAATGAATAAGTAGTTACATATTTCTATGAAAAAATAGGAAAATATAGAATCCCAAATCGATAATTTTTTTCAATTTTATATGAAAACATTATCCCCGTAGAACTCTGTAGTTTTTCGTATAAATTTTTTCCAGCGTTTACAGTGTTTCTAAATTTTTAATTTAAGGTGGGCGTTTTATCGAGAAAAAAAACCCCAGTCATTTCTGGATCAATTCCCGGTCATTAACAAAATAGTTTATAATGAACAGCAGTTAATACAATGACTTTTCTTATTCCCTTGAAACAATTACTTTAGTTTAAAGATTTTTTATTATATGACAAGATCCATTTCAAATCAGGCAGGTATCTCAATTTTAACGTTTGTTTACAAAAAATCAAATTTTTTTCTTTAAACTACGATTTTTTTACATAATTCAGTTATCCCAAATTTTCTTTCCAGGCTCAGGTGAGGTTTCTGTGTTCTTTCTAGAGTGGACGTAAAACTTAATTTTTTTAATTCAATGAATTTTTCCTGATCAATTTCTCATTTTCCCTGACCATTCAAATTTAAAGATCAGAATTTTAATCTTGTAACATTTATAATATAAAATCATTATAAATGGAACAAAACAATTATAAATTAAAAGGTTTGAATTAATTATTCTTCGCAGTTATTTAAAGTGCTTTTTATAGAAATTCTCTGACATGCACAATATTTTTTAAAACCCCTAACGTTTCCCCTTCTCGCATAAAACTCGCAGGATTGTGTTCCTTATAGTAATACATCACAAAAAGTTATCAAACAATATAATCGTTTATGTTTTTGTGAAAATAGTATTTTTATATATTTAAACAAATCGCCGCCATTTTTTAAATTTTAAACTGTTTTCAAGTTTTACGGCTGATTTCGAAAAAGGACAGTAAACCTCGCCAGACTCTGAAAAGAAAATTTAAATATCTAAATTATGTCAAAAACTATCGAAGTTTAACAAAATAGACATTTTTTGGATTCTGCGACTTAAAGTTTTAGAATCGTCTTGATTTGAAATTAATCCGGTCATTCCTTTATTCAATATCTGGACTCATAAAATATTTGGTTAAAAACTGTAATCTTGAAAAAATATTATATTATGTATATTTCTAAATTAATCTAACAGTATAAAAAATCCAACTAATCCCTATTGACCAACTTTTAAACCATTAAACACGGTCCATAATAAAAACTTTCAAAATTCCTGGTCATTTCTCCGTTTTTTACCGTCATAAAAAAATTCTCGGTTTCCCAGTCCAGCAGCCAGCCTAAAATTTCTCAAAAACGATGAGATATATGTAAAAAATGACAACATTTTAAGGGTTTTTGTAAAGGGGACGATCCTCGTCCATCCCAAACTGACGCATTATCAATATTTGCAAAATTTTAGAGGATGGAAATTGAAAAAACAGATAATTTCGGGGTTAAAAAAACTTTTCATGTATTATGTGAAAAGCACACAATACATGGGAAAATGCCTTTCGGTGGATTCAGCTAAAACTTGGTAATATTGTAGGTTATAAGGGGTCAATGAAATATCCTTAAGAAATCTGTTTTAAAAAATGGACAGTTGCAGCGATATACGGCGCCAAGCGCTCAAAATCAGTGCATATGATATATCTGCATAGAATTGAGAGCAAAAACAGGGACAATATAAGAATCACACATTAAAATCTGGTCGACATTACGTCCGCTTATCCAGATAACTCTCACAGCGCGCTTCTCGCAACAGCTGAACGCTAATTGCTCAATATTTGGCATTAACTGCAACACTCACAGCTTGAGAGAAACAACGGCGGTAAAATAACCTAGTGGGGAAAAAATTAAGGATGTCCTAGAGACGTCTTCTTTTGGACATCCTAGGGATGCTCTTGAAACGTCTAATGTCAGTACGAAAGATGTCCCGAGAACGTTCTATGTCAGCATCAAGTGCGGTCATATCAAAATCATATTGTTCAGCCGCTTCTAGCAACGATAGAACGCGAAGCGCTCAATATTTTCAATTATGTGCAACATTCACAGTTTAAGGGCAGCAATGTTTCATAAATAAGGTCAGCATCCAGTGCTATTGTGCCAGTCATATATATCGTCGACTTCCAGAAACGCTCGAACGCTAAGCGCTCAATATCTTCAACGAACTGCAACACACGCAGTTTGAGGCAGCAACAGTGATAAAATAAGGTCAGTATCAGATGCTATTGTGCCAATCATGTACATCGCGCACTGACTCTGCATTTGAAAATTTATCATTTGCATCAAGCAGTGACGGTGTATAAATGTCAAGAGCTGAATTGTTACAGGGACTTTTGTGATTGGAAATCGTTTCGGAAACATTTGATCACATACCATAAGTTTTGTGTGCATGTGGATGACTCTGTTATTGTTTCTTGTGAGTCTAATGAGAGAAGTCAGTCTTTCAAAACTTTTAATGATTCTTTTGTGGATGAAGCGAATTTGGAAAAGCCAGTAGATACAACTGTTCCTTTGTCGCCTGAAGACATTAGCAATAGATTGAAATCTTCACTACTTGCCTTCGTTGGCAAACTTTATGCGGCGCCGAATTTACCGCGTAATCACGTTCAAGTGATTGTAGAGGACATGAAAGAATTAATGGAGGAAGTATTTTCACTTGTAAAGCCAGCTGTATTAAATTCTTTCAATAATAAGGATAATACATGTGATTTTACAAATCATATAGATGTTATTTCACAAGCTGTGATATTGCCGTTCGAATCTCTAAAAACGGAATACAAGCGCCTCAAAGTTTTTATTAATAATGGATATCTTACATATCCAGAATCTTTTATTGTAGGTGATGTTGTCGAAAACAAAAGGGCGGATGGGCGAATAGTTAAGCAAATAGTGCCAGCTACTGCTCAATTTATTCCCCTAAGAGAAACATTACGCACTTTTTTCAGCTTGCCTGGTGTCTATGAATTAATCATGCAACATGTAGACAGACTGGAAAAAGAGTCAGATGTTTTAAGTAACTTCATTCAGGGAGAATATTGGAAATCTAAAAAGCATCGCCTCTATATAGATAAAGTAGTTCTTCCACTGCTCATATTTCAGGACGATTTCGAAGTTAATAATCCTCTTGGTTCACACAAAGGTATCCAAAAAGTGGGTGGTACATATTGTATCATACCATGCCTTCCTCCAGAATTCCAAACACTTTTAGAAAATATTTTCGTCGTTCTTCTATCTCATGCGTCTGACAGAAAAATTTTCAAAAACTCTAAGGTTTTTCGTATCCTGATAGAAGAAATTAATCATCTTCAAAAACATGGGATAGAGGTGGTAACTGGAAGTGGAACGAAGAGAATTTATTTTTCACTCGGAGGTGTGCTAGGTGATAATCTGGGCATGAATGAAGTGTTGGGTTATGTTGGGAGTTTCAATGCCAAATATTTCTGTCGTTGGTGCAAAACGCTGAAGGAAATAACCCATAATGATTGCTTTGAGAGAAAGGAAAATTTAAGATCCATTGATTCATATGAAAATGATGTTCTCTTGGGTCAAGCAGAAACAGGCATTGTTGAGTTTTCTGTGTGGAATGAGGTTGATGACTTTCATGTATATGAAAATTGTATAGCGGACATTATGCACGATGGTCCGGAGGGAGCTTTTGCTTACGGTATGGCACATGTTACCTACCACGTAGTTAAAAAATCTGCGAAGAAAGTTGACCTCGCAGTTTTGAATGATAGGATTTCTACTTTTGAATACAGAAAGCATGGATTTTCCAATCAACCTCCTTCTATTACAAACACGGAAGTTACAGCAAAAACGTTGAAAATGTCTGCATCTGAAATGATGGCCTTCATTTATTCTTTCCACTGCTCGTTGGGGATTTAGTGTCACACGATGAAGTCTGGTTTTTTTCCTTACTCTTCGTAAGATTGTTGATATTGTGATGGCCCCATCAATTCAGAAAGAATGTGCAGACTTATTGGACGTTCTGGTTTCTGAGCATCACGCAATGTATGTTAGATTGTTTAAGGACACGCTGAAACCAAAACACCACCACATGGTGCATTATGGGAAAGTCATAAAGACATCTGGACCGATTTTTCATTTAAGTGCCTTCAAGTTTGAATCCAAAAATCGAGTTATGAAGATACGTGCTGAAGCTACGTGTTCTCGGAAAAACATTACGTTTACCATGGCCCTAAAAGATCAACTGCAGTTTGCCTACATGTCTGCTAGTAAAAAAAGGTTTCCTTATCCAGTTGTTATTATCATTTCTTCAATTGCAAAATGTTTATATCAAAAATATTACTCCTAAGATTCATTAAGAAAGTGATTTATTTCAGAAAATACAAACTTATTATAATGTGGTGGGAAAAAGTAAACAAATCGAGATTGTTCGAAAAAATGAAAAATAAAAATAATTTTTGTCCTAACATTCATTAAGTGTGTCATTAATTTTGAAACATCATTTTTATAATCTCAGTCTGTGTCAAGATGTTGAATGTTATACCAGTGCAAACTAGGTTTCTTCATAGAAGTCGAATTATCTTGCCCTTGCCATCAGTTTCACTCTATAATGACACAGTCTCTTTTAAAAATGAAAACAACATTCAATATCAGTTTCCTAATACTTTGTGCGGTTCTGTCGCAATAAATGATGATTTCATTCGACGAAAATATAGGTAAGTCAAAATAATATTTTATGCGATCAAAAAATAAATCAATGTTCAATTTAACCCATCCGTGCGTCAAAAAATTCGGAATGGAAGATCTCAAATGCCACGTCTTCAGAAAAGGTAACATATGGCCAACCACTTCTAATTAAATTTGAACCAAATCTTTTTACAGGGATATGATTTAGAACACCACGATAAATATAAGTCAAATAAAAAAAATATGTTCTTAACTTTTGGTATTTGGGAGGTTCTGCCACGATACCTGTCACGTACCTACTACTGAAAATTCCCAT
Source organism: Andricus grossulariae (assembly GCA_011634705.1). Lineage (NCBI taxonomy): Eukaryota > Metazoa > Arthropoda > Insecta > Hymenoptera > Cynipidae > Andricus > Andricus grossulariae. The sequence goes on from JAABKJ010003052.1 coordinate 12,388, forward strand.
ATGGGGCTTCCTATAGGTACCTGCACGTTGACCCGGATGGGAACCCATATGAATTCCTCCATAAAATCATATACGCAAATTGATACACGAAATAGGATAGGAACATATGTGGGAAATTACTGCAGTTTCCTATGATAGTTACCGTTGTGCAGTCGTTTTTCTGACCCATTAAGATTGTCTGGTATGGAAAGAATATTTTATAAACAGATTTATTCAAAAAAATCTAATTCTATGTGAGATTCCATGTAGGACTAATTCATAGGTTCTCAGACACACACGCAGCGATATAGGATTCCATATGGATTCCCATGTAGGTTCTCAATATATGTTTCTACATGGGTTCCCACACAGGTTCCTATATCATTTTATGTTCCAGTTTTCCCGTACAATGTTGTGAAAGAATCCATGTGGATTTTTGTATAGGTCCCCATATGGGTTTCCATAATAGAGCCCTATGTGGAGCTTTTCATTAGGGGAATTCCAGTTTCTAGTTTTAAATCGCCATATATAGTTTTTAATTAGCCATATATGAAAGAAAAAAATGTTTGCTCTACGTAAACGGTCTCATGTAGTTATTTTGTGACCCTAGAATCATAAGCTGATATCCAGTGCCACGTTCGCAGATTAAGTACAATCATGCGCTCGTTTTCGTACCTTTGATGCGTACATTTCAACTGCATTCCTTCAAGTATCATAAATATTGTAACTTAAATCGAAAACTGCGATTTAAAGCCCTGAAGAACTACGGTCATAAATTTGAACTGAAATTGTTTTACCATTTGTTTTAAAGAAGATTCTCAAAGCAGCTGCGGCTTTGACGATTACATTCTTATTGCGACACTCGTGCTTCGCGCTTGATAACTGGGTTATAGAGTCAATTCTTTTTGAAAAATAAAACGATGTAGACAAAATTGAACAGCATATACGAACAAGATATGTTTTTCAATATAATGTTGATAAATAAATACAATTGTTTTAAAACTTACTAAATAGATATTTTTCATTTGTTTATTGCTAATATATTTTTATAAGAAGAGTTTATAACAAATTTGTAGATATTTTTTAGTGAAACAACTTTTCTTTTTTAATTTTTTTCGTCTTTTGTGTCGTTTTCCGAAAATTTAATTTTAAAATTTCAAAATTTTTTCTTTACCATTACAAAAAATCTACACGCCCTGTATAAAATTATTACTAAAAGATTTGTAGATCTTTTTTAGGTGAACAACATTTGTCTTAATTTTTTTTTCGTACCTTGTGTCGTTTTTCAAAAAATTAAAATTTTTTTAATGTTATTTCTTACAATTAAAGCAAAAACTACGCGTTCTATCAAAAAATTATTGATCACAAATTTGGGTGAGTTTTCACTCTATTTTGGAAGAGTAACTTTTGTCTTTTCAATTTTTTCATAGCTTGTGTCGTTTGTCCAAAAATTTAATTTTTTTATTTTCAATGTTGTTTTCTAGAAATAAAACAAGAACTTAACATCCTTAAGAATGATTGATAACAAATTTATAGCTCTTTTTGGGTGAACAATTTTTGTCTTATTACTTTTTTCAGAGGCTGTGTCGTTTGTCCAAAAATTTAATTTTTTATTTTTAATGTTTTTTACAAATAAAGCAAAAACTACGCGTTATATACAAATGTGATTCATAACAAATTCATAGATCTTTTTCAGTGCACAATTTTCGTAGATAATTGTTTTCGTATCTGGCATAGTTTGACCGCAAAATGGACTTTTTGATTTTTTTTTCTACGATCATAATTTGAATTTTAGATTTTTCAAAAAAATTCGAAAAGTTTTTCTGGTAATCTTGAAGGTTTTCAAAAAGAACAGTTTTTCTTCTCTTCAGTTTTTACATATCATACGTTGTTTGGCTTAAAATGTTAATGTTCGTTTGTCTTTTTTGGATTTTTAAAATGCTATAACTCTGATAATTTTCTTTTTATAGAAAAAAGTCGAGAGGATAAATTGTTCGAATCTTCGGCTTTGGCCAGATTTTTAAATAAACGTTCATATCAAATTTCTTTTACTGATCTCCTTAATCTTTCAGAAAGACCTTGAACGTATGGGAACGTAACTCTTAGATCAATTTTTTTCTAGTATTATACATTTCATTAATACTTTCTTTGATGGCATTATCTATTAACGGCAAAAAATGATTCTTTAATTGTAAGGTGGCTTTTACATGATCTACATTTTATTTTCTATATTTTATATCACTAACCCAAAGATACACAAACCAGGTCTACACTAGAGAATCATTGTTTCCATAATTGGATAATATTCCTCTCGATTTAGCTTTAGATTGCGTGGAAGAAAAATTGCATCTGCATCAAAATTAACCAAAAATATCAAAAAATGAGATTTTAATTACTGGCAGAATTGTTTTTATAATACAGTTTTTCATTTAATTAACAAATTATATAAACAGTTATCAGTATGTCGAATGGGATCTCCTTTATCTCCGGCAGTATTAAACTTAATGGAAGACGTTGAAAAAAAAGCCTTATTCAAATTATCTTTCAAACCAATTTTCTATAAATGTTATGTAGATGACATATATTTACCATTGCTCAACTAATAAAATTATAGAGCTTTTAAATGTATTTAACACTATTGATGAATCCATTCAATTTACACTTAAAAACAGAAAAAAACACCTTAAGTTTCTTATATATGGAGATTCAAAAAATACCTAATGAAAATTTAATTACAAATTGGTTTTAAAAAACCATCTTGGTCCAGTTGCTATTTAAATTATGAATGCCATCATTTGTTCAGTCAAAGGATCGGTTTGATAAAATTTTTTCTCGACAGATGTATTAAATTAAGTGATATAAAATATAGAAAAGAAAATTTAGACCAAGTAAAAGCCACCTTACAATTGAACAATTATTCTTTGCCGTTAGTAGATGTCATCAAAGAACGTATTAATGAAATATATATTACTTCCATTATAGAAAAACAGGAAAAGAAATGGTTAGAAAATTAAAAACAAATTGATCTCAATGTTACCTCACCATGCGTTTAAGTTTTTTCTGGAAGATTGAGGAGATCCTTAAAAAATTAATATAAACGTTTATTTTAGAAAAATAACCACACCTTAGAACCACACTTTAGGTTTGTCACAACATTTATAAAAATTCAATCATGTTTTTGATTTTGATAATATTAAAATCATGGCCAGAGAAAATAATACTTTTAAAAGACGTATCAATAAATCAATTTTCATATTTTATATCTTTGAGGCACTTGAAAATTTTGTTGTATCTTTTTAGCCATTCTTTCAAATCACGTTTTTTTAATAAAATATCACATTTGCTTTTGACTCAGGTATGTTTAATTGAAATTTGTATTTCCGTGAAAACCACTTTCCTTTCAATGACATGAATTATGCGACCTTTACATTCATAAATATTCTTTTCATTAAATTATTGATATGTGTATCGACTCTTGAGAAAGGCCCACAGCGTGGTCGAAACGTTGAGGCTTTTGTTTTTGAAAGAAAGAAATATATTTTTTACATGTTTTTTTTTGGGATGCTTTTATTTTGACTTCATCATTGACCACAAAACCGAATATATTTGCTGAAATACTTATTGAAAATTGAAACGGTCGAAGAAAGGAAAAACAGTTTTTGATTTGCTTCATCTAGAATTGCTTCGCATATTCTTTGTTAAATTCAAGGCTCTTTTTTGAATACAAAAACAAATATTGATACAAAATCTTTGTTTTAAGTCACGACGTCGTAAGCTACGTTTGAAACCACGACAAAATGTCGACCTAATCCACGTCGGAAACTACGTCATGTATTATTACGTCGTTTACTATCCAAGTTTTCGACATAATTTACGACCTCGTTTCTGTCATAGTATCGTACGCAGTTTACGACGTTGGAATTTTCAACAGGGGTACTCTTTAAATGATACTAATACATCACATAACTTGTATCATTCTTGCAGAATCACCAACGCTTCCTCACAATCGTCAAAAGCGAATGGTTTCTTCACCCGGAAGTTCAACATAAAATGATTTGCCAGCCTTACTTGAAAATAATCTACGTGAAGTGGATATGAATGATCCCACCCTAGTCCAGATTACAACAATATTTGGTGATCCTATTAGCCCCGGCTATGCAAGAAATCCTTATCTGGTCTTCACGTATCCTGCCTATATACATCAAGGGTATGGTGTTTTAGTGTTTCTGAAATATGCAGGAGTATCTGAAATATGTGCAGAGAATTATCACCCAGACGCAGCTCGAAAATTTTTCGTCATTCTACTTAAAGATCCTTACATTTTTGATAAGCCTGCACCTGGTGCCTTCTATGCTGAGCATGATCAAAAGCCAGCTACTGGTTGGGCTCATGCTAAGGTGGAAGATTGGATTCATCTGCAGATACTGTATTTGCGACACCTACTTGCATATGGAAGCTACAGGAAAGCCGAATCATCACAGTGTACAATTCACATGCACGAACAACCATTGCTAAGTTGAGGTACTTGAACTTCTGGATCCTATGTTGTTAACAAACCCTGCACCTGGTGCTATTTCTCCTGAGCATTATTCAATCGAAGCTACTGCTTGGGCTCGTAAAATGAGGAAAGAGTGGATGCGTACGTGGCTGCATCAAGTAAATTATTACAATTCGAATTCAGCTTGAATTCGTTCGACACGTTATTAGTCAAAAGCGCGTATTAACGTTACCCGTGAGGTGTATATGTGTAGATTTTCAAATTCAAATTCCAGAAAAAAACTTCTGTGGGCCAAAAAATTATGTTGAATTTTTTGTAGACTGGGGTGAAAATGGAAAAATTAATCAAATTGTTTGGACCCAGTGAATAAAATGTATGTATCGGCATCCGAAAAAACTTTTAAAAAATGTTCAAATCGGGTAATATCTTCTGTTTGGTTTTTGGATTTGAAAATTTAAAAAGAAATGTTCTTTTGCTCAAAAAATTATAGGGATTTTTTTATGTTTGGTTTTTACTAGAGAACAATACAGTAATTTAAATAAAAGTAAATTTTATTCGTGATTTTGAAACGCTTTAAAAATCACGACAATGACTTTCCCCTGGAAGAAAAATGAGAAAGAGCTTCTTTGTTTGAAGCTGAAGATATTTCAGATTCAATATATTCAGTTGTTTTTTTAAAGTATGCATTCAACCAATACGAATTATTTTTGAAATGTTTAAATCCGAAAATCAAACTAAATTACTAATTTTTTTAATTAAATGTATTCTTTGTACAAGTAGAATATGAAAAACTAAACATTTCAAAGCGTTTAAAGATCTTCGTTTTTAAGCCTTTCCAAGCTTTTCATTTTTATAATATAATGTCATAGGACACTGCGCGGAAACTACGCAGGATCTAACATCGTAAACTTATTCGGAAATAGGGCTCTTTTTGAATGAAAAAAGAACTCTGTACTTCAAATTTTTGTTTTAAGCCGCAGCGTCGTAAACTACGTCTGAAACCATACGACAATACGACGTCTAATCTAGGTTGTAATCCTACGTTGTACTCTTTTAAAATAAATCAGTGAAATCTCACTGATTTTCAGCGAAATCCCACCGACTGTAACAGTCAGAAGTGTGTCCAATGTCACTGACAATAAGTGAGATTTCACTGGTTCACTTAGTGAAATTCCGTCATTGGTTTATTCAGTGAGCTTCCCTGGTTACTCATTACTAGTAGTCGTCCACGGCGAGCCTCAACCATCTTTAACCGAAACATCCTTTATTTTTTTTATTATTTTTTCTCATTTTCAAAATCATGCCAGCATCATTTAATTACAACCTGAGATGAACCGGTAATTATAAAAATGTTTCGACAACTTTCGCTGTGATAAAAGCGCCATCTGACACGAAACTATTGGGTATCTCGATGTTATTTGGGCAATGTTTATGAAAAAAAGCAGTGAATATCAATTCATTTTAATCAAAAATGTCAATCTTGGACTTAAAATGAATTGTTTTTCCATAAGATTTTTCGTTAATATTAAATTGAAATACAAACTTCCAAATAGTTCCGAATTGGTGGCGCTGCCGCAGCTACCCAATAGGCGTATATTCAGCAATGCTGTTTTATTTGATTCACTTACTAGTTCACTCAGTAAAAGTCGAAAAAGCACTGGTTCACGAGTGATAATTCAAAACACTGATTCAATCAGTGACAATTTCACTGGTTCAGTTTAAGAGAGAATACTGCATTGATTACTATCCTAATTTAGGACATAATTTATGACCTTGTTTCTGACGTAGTATCCTCCGCAGTTTATGAATTTGGAATTCTCAACAGGCTACCTATGAAATGATACTGGCAAATTACATATGTAACTTGTATTATTCTTGCAGAATCATCATCAGTTCCTCACAATCGTCAAAAGCGAATGGATTCTCCACCTGGGAGTTCACCATTACATGCTTTACCACCCTTGCTTGCACAAAACCTACGTCAAGTGAATATGCATAATCCCACCCTAGTCGCGATTACAAATTTTGAATTTCTAATGGACCCCTGGCTATACAATACATCCTTATCTCGTCGTAACGCGCCCTAGCTATGCATAGGGATGGCTTGGTGTTTCAGCGTATAAAAGAAATTCAAGACGTCTCGAGCCTCAACGTGTAGAAACTTTTTACCCAGACGCAGTTCGAAAAGTTGTCGTGATTCAACTTAAAGATCCTATCGTGTTAGATGAGCCTAAGCCTGGTACCTTCTCTCCTAAGTGTTGTTAAAATTATCAGAAGCCAGCTACTGATTGGGCTCATGCTAAGGCGGAAAAGTGGCTTCATAGGCAGTTACCGTATCTGCAACCCCCTCCTTGAATAAAATCTACGTGAATTGCATTTTTATAATCCCACCAGAGTCCAGACTCCGGTAGGATTATAAAAATGCAATTCACGTCGATTTTGTGCAAGCAGAGGTCGCAGATATGGTAGCTGTCCATAAATCCACTCTTCCGCCTGAGCATGAGCCGAATCCGTAGCTGGCTTTTGATAATACTCACCACACTCGGGAGAGAAGACATTAGGTACAGGTTTATCCAACATGATAGGATCCTTATGCTCAATCACGACAACTTTTCGAACTGCGTCTGGGTAAAAAGTTTCTACACGTTAAGTCTCGAGACGTCTTGAATTTCTCTTATACGCTGAAACACCAAGCCATCCCTGTACATAGCTAGGGCGCGTTACGATGAGATAAGGATGCATTGCAGAGTCAGGGTCCATAGGAAAATTAATATTTATAATCGCGACCAGGATGTGATTATGAATATTCACTTAACATAGATTATGTGCAATCAAGGGTAGTGAGGCATCTAATCGTTAACTCCTGGGTGGAGAATCCATTCGCTTTTGACGATTGTGAGGAACTGATGATGATTCTTCAAGAGTAGATATAAGAAGGAATGGTGAGACTATTGGCCATAAGCTTGCAGTACATCCTTATATCGTCATAACGCAATGTTGTCGTAATGGAACATATCGTTCCTATGTTGTTAACAAACCCTGTTTCCGGTGCTCTTCCTGCTGAGCATTATTCAATGGCGGCTACTGCTTGTGCTTAACTTAACTTAACTTTGCTTAGAATAAATTGAAATTTTAATAAACGTTTCGCATTCATGAAAGATTAGCCTATTCATTAATATAAACATGTCGAAAAGAGTTTAGGACAATTAAAGAGTATACCATGGGCCAATCCAATCTGGCAGTCTTTCGGCAGAATTAAAAAAAAAAACATTTTTGAGGTCCCCAAGTCGGTTTTCGTAAATAAAATATTTATTCCATTTAAATGATTGCTGTTGGTGTTTTTTTGCTGCAGCATAGTTAGCTGATGCTTAGAAAAGGGCCTATTTAATATAAATAGTTGGTTTCGACAGAAAATTATCCACATGTACACCTGGTGTAAAAGAAATAACCACAGCATAATTTACTTCGTCATTGCTGATGAAACACTAAGAGAGCTAGTAAAAGATACAAGAGTCATAAGAGGCTCTGAATGCAATACTGATCATTACCTTCTAGTGTTCAAAATAAACTTAGGGCGGGGATGGAAAAGAAAAAGAACAGAAAAAACGAAACAAACGCAAATTAAGGTTGAAAATTTACAGAAACCGAAACTACGAATAGATTTTCAGAATAAGATAAACGAACGCATAGATAGGACAACTTGGGAAGCGCTTAGTAGCAATTAAGTTAAAGAGAGCCGGTGGAATATGTTTTGGGATAGCATTGTTAGAACTGCGACCCAAGTGTGTGATATGGCGGTGGTAGGAAGAAAGTCTGGTGATGCATGGTGGAATGATGGAATTGAGGCAACCCGCCAAGAAAAGAAAGAAGCGTACAAGAGAACATTAAACATCACAGTTCTTAGCGATGAGGAGAGAAATAGACTTGAAACTGACTACAGAGACAAAAAGAGGAAAGTTAAACGAATAGTCAAGGAAAGTAAAGATAAAATCAGAAAAGAAGGAGAGGAGAAAATACAAAATGACTTTGAAGGAAGCACGAAACTATTATTTAGAGGGATGAAGGAAAGTACAAGTACAGAGTTTGTCAGCATGAGAAACAGCAAAGGTGAAATGTTATATGATACAGACGGGATAGTAGACGCTTTAAAAGACGCTTTTAAAGAATAATTAGGAGGTGAAGATATAGGGCACCAGAGCTGCGACATAGAATATAATGCATTAATAACCCCACTTGAGAAAGTCTGTGTCACTGAGGTGAGAGATATAATTAAGAACTTGAAAACCAGTGTGGCTACAAATAGTTTGTAAAAAGAGTGTCAGTAGAGTGAATGACGCCTGAAACAAAAGACCTTGGATACTAATCGGCCCGAGTGGGGAACCTCACATAACAACCTTGTGAGGCTCTTCACTTGGGGTGATCGCTAGAGGGATTGATCAGCTACCTGGGTCGGAGCAGTGATGCGCAACGAACGTGTCATTTAAATAAATAACACGAGAATACTGGGCCAATCTATTATATCTATACCCCGTACCTCACATTACTCCTTTTCTCACCCAGCAAGTCACGCCTACGCCGAAAGGGAAATGGCTCAATGGTATAATATAATACACATATACAGTAGAGTGGGTCCAAAAAACTTTTTTTTCGAGTAGCGGATCCTAATAGTATGTACAAGTTGTATTTGCTCAAGTGTAGTAAGCCTCTAAACTTTAGTTCGATCAGATAATATCTTCGGCTCAGTGTATAGATTTGCAAATTCCAATTCCGGAAAATAAAAAAAATGTTCTGTCGGTCAGAAAATTATTTTTTATACTTCACAGCGGTTTTCCGTTCGCAACATGCCACAATTTCTTAAAATTTGCACACGAAAAAACAGTTTTTTTATTGTGTTAAATGCACATGTTTTGAAAAAATTTGAAGATGTGCCTGAAATTTCTTCAGTTTTAATCAAAATAACTTGCCATTCCTTTGCATACATACAAAAGAAAAATTTCGTTGTGTGCAAGAACAGAAATTTGCTCAATGAAGGTCCACTGTAATATACAGTAAAAATTCTGCCTTTTTGAAACACGAAATTTTTTTAACCACCCTAAGTGGAATATAGAAGCAGAAAAATAAAAAAAAAATTAGAAAAAATTAAATTTTCCTATTTTGAATATTATTTTTTACACTAAAACTAAAAGTACGCGTCCTATCAAAAGATAATTCACAACAAATTTGTAGATCCTTTTTAAGTGTACAATTTTTGTTGATTTACATTTTTTCGTATGTTTCGCATAGGTTGACCGCAAAATGGAATTTTTTATTTTCTTGTAGTTAAGACCAGAACTCTGGCCACAAAATACTGGTTAACGAACTCGATCTTTTTTTTTTGGTCCATAAAAACGTGTTACAAGGCACAATCTAATCCGGTTGGTCTTTCAAAACTTATTCGGTACACTGGCAACAACAATAACAACAACAATGACGAAGACAGACTGACAGAGAGCATCGTAAAACCTGTTTTTTCGGATTGAGGGAGTCACGAAACGTGGAAATTTACAGAAATTCACGATGGTCAGTTTTTACATAAAACGAATGCCTTCTCATTACGATGAGAATGTAAAAAATTAAAAATATTACCGCTAACAATCATTAGGTGTGTCATTAGTTCAAAACATCATGTATGCAATCTCAGTCTGTGTCTAATTTAAGTTATCTTTCAATGTAAACTCACCTAGTCATAGAATTCTATGCTGGCGTAAACAAGCTTTCTTCATAAAAGACACATTATCTTGCCCTTCACCAACAGTTTCATTAAATGATGACACAGTTTCTTTTAAAAATGGAAGCAATTTTCAATGTCAGTTTCCTAATACTTTGTGCGGTTTTGTCGCAAGAAATTGTGGTTGCATCTGATGATGGTTCAGGTAAGTGAAATAATATTCAATATGTTCGGAAAATAAATCAATTTTCACTCGCGCTACTTAAAATTGTACCAATCCGTACGCCAAAAACCTCTGAACAGTACCTCCGAAATGCCACGTCTTCAGGAAAGGAAACATATGGCCCACCACTTCTAATCTAAATTAATCCAAACGACTTCACAATGATAGGATTTAGGACCCTGCGATAAACATAAGCCCAACAAAAAAGCGATTTTCTAAATTTGTTGTGTTGCGCATGTTCTGACATGACACGTGTCACGTATCTATACTACCATATGTCTAGGATGCCATATGGATTATTGTATAGGTTGCCACACATCTTCCTATATGCGATCCCACATAGATTCCTATACCATTTCGTGTCTCAATTTGGCCATTCATCTTTATATAGGAGTTCATGTGAATTCCCATATAGATCCACACATGGGCAAATGCCACGTCTTCAGAAAAGGTAACATATGGCAAACCATTTCCAATCCGAATTAAACCAAATGGTTTTACATGGTTATTATGTAGGATCCCGTAATAAATATAAGCCAAACAAAAACAAAGATTATCAAATTTTTAATGTTTGGGAGGTTCTGAAGTGACCTTGAGAGTCTTTATTTCTGCGTGTTACCCGACAACTAGTCACGACAGAACTAATTTCTATTGAACATCCCTCAGGCCCTTTGCCTATGGGCCAGAGAAGATAGGACGCGAGCCTCTCTTCTGTTCACTCACTTTTGCCACTTTTGGATATCGCTAAAATCGTTGCAATTCCAACAGTTTTACATAAATATCATTTAGGACCCCGCGATATTCATAAGCCAAAAATAATAAAAAGATTTTCCAAATTTTTTGTATTTGGGAGGTTCTGACATGACATCTGTCACGTATCTACTACTGCGAATTCCGACATGGAACTTTATATAGCTACTTGTATGGGAATCCTTGTGAGAATCCTCATGGATTCCTATATAAAATCGTATTGACGAATTGCGTCACGAAATGGGATAGGACCCTATGCGGGGAAACTGCTGAAGTTTCCTATAACGGTTACTGTTGGAAAGCAGTTTTTCTTATTTTTCCAGATTGCCTAGTATGAAAGTAATATTTTTGAAAAAGATTCATTCAAATAAAAATTAGAATCCTATGTGGTATTCCATGTAGGAATAATTCCTGGATTTTCACACACACAGCGATTTAGGATTCCATGTGGATTTTTGTATAGGTTCCCATATGGGTTCCTGTAATAAAGCCCTATGTGAGGATTTTCAGTGGGGAAATTCTAGTGTCTAGTTTCAAGTGGCCATGTATAGTTTTATGTTAGCCATAATATGTGGTACACATTCTCATCCTAACATTCGTGCTTGATTTTGGACAGAGATTTTTAAATGCATCTTTGTTTTCTGAATTACTTCACAATAAAAAGCTACAATCCTTTTTTCGGACTTTCTTTCCTATATCGCGTTGTTATTTTTGACGGATAAAAAAAATATCCTACAAGTCTTCTTTTAAACGTTTTACGTATCTTGCATCCTTTAGCGTAATATGGGAATTTTCGATTTTTGGTGTAAATAAATAAAAGACAAGTATTATCAAAAAATGGTTGAAGGAAAAATTATAGGTCTTTTGAAAAGTTACAATTCTTTTTTCTCAACTTTTTTACTTATCTGTCGTCATTCGGTTTAAAATTAGAGTTTTGCACTTATTCATTTTAGATACATAAGACCAAAAAAACGGGTCCTATCGAAAAATGTTCGAAACAAAAATTGTAGATATTTGAAAGATCTTCCATTCTTTCTGCATACTGTTTCACCTTACTGCCGTCTTTCAGCGTAAAACTGGAATTTCCGATTTTTGGATAGCAATTTCGATGGATAAAACCATAAGCGTTGATCAAGGAATGCTGGTTAAAGAATTCGTTCTTTCTTTTAGGACCTAAAAAAGTGGGCCGAAGCTCGATTTGTTATGTTCATTTTATCAAAAGTTATCGTGTTTGAGGACGGACAGACAGACGGATAGACATTGCCAAAAGCTAATTTTCGGCTTCAGTGGGTCTCCAAACGTGGAAATCGGTTGAAAAACTGTGCAAAAAATTAAAAAGGATTCTGAAGAATTTGAGAAATGCAGATAATTTGAGGAATTCAGAAAATTCAGAGAAATCAAGGATATCAGTGAATTTGACAAGTTCAGAGTAATAAAAAAAATTCGGTGAATTCATGGAATTAAGAGAATTCAGAAAATTAATGGAAATCTGAGAATTCGTGAAATACAGAGAATTTCGTAAATTTAGGTAATTCTTCAAATTCAAGCAACTGCGAGAATTTAAGGAATTCAGAGAATTCAGAGAATTCAAGGAATTTAGATAATTCACGAAATTTAGGTAATTCATAGAATTCATAGAATTCAAATATTTCAAGGAATGCAGCGAATTTCGAGCATTCAAGAAATTTAGAGAGTTCAGGGTTTCAGAGAATTCAGGGAATTTCAGGAATTCGGCGAATTCATGGAACTCTGACAATTCGTGAAATACAGAGAATTTCAAACATACATTTCAATTCTGGGAATTCAAGGAATTCCGATAATTCAAGGAATTTAGAGAATTCAGGAAATTTTGAGAGTTCATAGAATTCAGATATTTTAGGGAATTCAGGAAATTCAGGGAATTCAGAGAATTCAAAGAATTTAGAGACAGTGAGTGTAAGCATAGAATTATATATCGCAATTTTAGCTATATTTAATATATTTTTACTTCTGGCAATGGATCCTACCTTGCCGATATCCTTTCCACCCTTGCTTCTATATGCACTTCCCAACTTGTTCTATCCTCTCATCGTGTGAAACAATTTTGCATACTGTTTTCTCACTCTTTCCTTCCATGGACATAGGAATAGGAGCATAATAGGTGCATGTTTCCTAACATGGACGCGGGGTTTGAGGGAACTCCCATAGAGGATGTCACAGTTTTTCGGCAAATTTTCGACCCCCCCCCCTATTGTCACATTTTGTCAATGGGGTTCAATGTCCTCTGTCATAGACTGTCGCAATTCGGCTACCCCCCCCCCCCCCTTAAACTGTGACATCCTTTATGGAAGCTCCCTTACTAGTAAGTGACGGAGAGGGGTCGACCATATTGGTCTGCAAAAGCATGGACAGCAAGTGAGAGAAGGAAAATAGTCTTCTCTCTCTCTCTCTCTCTCTCTCTGAATATCGATTTAGCACACCAAGATGACAGATCGCGCCACACGTATTTTCAACCCCGCTACGACATGCCTAGTTCGCTCCTATTCTTACGTCTATGTTTCCTTCAAACACCGTAATTTTTGTTTGTTTACGTTAATTTTAAGGCTAATGTTCCATATGCTAGTATTAAGCCTGCTTAACATATTTGGCAAGCCTTTGATTAACGACGTATTAATGCAGAAATCCATTCTGATAATGATTTTACTTACAGGTTTCTAAGAACGTTTTTATTCAATGAAAGGCTATTTTTTAATAAAAAACAAAACTTCCACGAATTTTTCGTCATCTACGTCCGTAACAGTTTCGTATATTACATCATTTACTATCTCAATTTCCGACGTGATTTACAAACTCGTTTCTGTTGTGGTATCCTACGCAGTTAACGATGTTGAAATTTTCAGCAGGCTTTTCTTCATGTAATACTAATAAATTACATAATTTGTATCATTCTTGCAGAATCATCATCAGTACCTCACACTCGGCAAAAGAGAATGAATGCTGGACACAGCAATGCACAATTTTATCAGTTGCCACCCTTCCTTGCACATAATCTACGTCTAGTGCATCTGAATGAACCCACCGCAGTCAGGATAACAAGAGATGGTGCTACTACTGGCATTGGCTTTGCAATACATC
>JAABKJ010003053.1:0-26654 GCA_011634705.1 Andricus grossulariae
TAGTCCATGTCTCCAGATGACAAAAGTGTCGTCAACGTAACGGCACCAAAATTCCGGTTTGAGCTTGGATTTGTTAATGATTTTTGTTTCTAGATTTTCCATAAAGATGTTGGCTATTACAGGTGAGATTGGAAACATTGGATTGGATGTTGAAAGTAATATATTTGTAAAGGATATTTGGTAATGATTTTAGTCATTTTCATTTGTTTAAACCATTTTTTCCCCTGTAAATCGTGAAAAGTTATTCTTTTCTATAATTTCTGACACAATTAATAAAGGTTAAGAGTAATATTTTTTCATTTAAGATATTTTGCAATTATTTAAACAATTTATAATCATTCACTTGCGCTTGTTCATAGGGAAGCTGGAGAAAAGTCTAGTTTTCTTCGAATCTCTTACAGTATGTCGCTTAATATTCAACATTTCCTTGTATCAGAACGTATACCCTATAATGTGTAAGCAATAATAATTTGTTTAAAAAATTAAATTTAACTACTCTAAGTAAAGTATAGTCTTTTTTTTCATAAAAAATCACCCCAGTAGACAATGGGAATCTGTGAACTGAAAATAATTTGCATGTATGTATATAATGATTATTATTGATTAAACAGTATAGGGTATGCGTTCTGAGATAAGGAAATACTGAATATTATGACATATTGTAAGAGATCCGAAAAAACTAGACTTTCCTCCTCCTTCCGTCCCTATGAACAGGCTCAAGTGAATGATTATTAATTATTTTAATAACTGCAAAATGTTTTCAGCAAAAAAGTATTATTCTTCATATTCGTTAATTTTATCATTAATTACAGAAAAGAATAACTTTTCAAGATTTACAGGGAAAAAAATTGCTTAAACAAATGAAAATTGTTTTAAAAATTGCTTAATATCTTCAAGAACAAAATATTAGATTACTCTCAACATCCGTTAATTGTGTCATAACTTTTCACGCTTTACAAAAGGAAAAAAATTGTTTAAATAATTACCAAATATGTTAAACAAGAAGTACTACTCTTGAAATTCATCAAATTTGTATAATTTGTGCTGAAAGATAATAACTATTCACGGTTTATAGAGGGGAGGCAATTGTTCAAACAAGTAATTATTTTTTGAACAATTTAAAATTATTAAAAAATACTTGGAAACTCGTCACTTATCGATTTGAAATAATTCATGTTTAAAAAATTCCAAAAAATACCGTCTTTATCAATAATTGGATAGAAAACTGCTATTTGGCATTTTTGGGGGCATTTTCAATTCACAAAAAGTTTATAACAAGTACTTCTTTTTTTTCCATTTTTTGAAAATTGAGCTTTGCCCATTTAAAACCCCATGGAAATTTCAAAAGCCCGGGGGCACGGGGTTAACGTTAAAAATAAAAATTACGGAACAAGAAAAATCGAAAGTCGAAAGTCAAATTTTTGAATCACAATGTAAATATTTGTAATAAAAGCTCTTTTGTTTTTGGCAATCTCAATCATTAAAAACTTGTTTTCTTGCGCAAAGATGTTTTGAATTTCTGAAAATCAAAAGTAATAAAAAAACGATTTTTACATTTTTATTCGAATGAGAAGGTATTAGTTTTCGAAGTGTCTTCGTATGGCACAGTATATAAATGGCATGATTGATGAAAATGTTGTCCATCACTACCCATCAAGTAACAACCCCTTTCCATCTCCCCCAATCATTTTGCAAGAATGTGTATGGTTTTCATCAAATCTATCTGTAGTCTGTAGCAGTCTCGTTTTAGTTTTATCGACCGAAAATGCTTCTTAAAAAAATAAAAATTTAATTTTTCGGTCAAAATATACGATACGAAAAAAATGTTAGAAAGAAAAATTATTTATTCTAAACATATCTACACATTTTCTTGACATCACTTTTTGATAAGATTCACAGTTTTTGTTTTTATTAATCAAGTTATTCTACATTCTCTACGTAGACATATTTTCAGTCAGATTTTCTTGAATATCGTATTCTTTTGTTCTCTAATGGCCTGTGTAGTGAATTTCTTTTTCTATTTATTCCTTTTATAGGTCAATCTTTTTTGAGAGACCGAGAATTATATCGCATCTATCTTCTTTATATCACATTCTTTATATCATGCTACTCATATAAAAATTGCCTGCATTCAAATGAGTTTTTCGAGAGAAAAATTCTATTCTTTTAAATAGACTGCTGCACAACATGCTCTGAACGCTCGCGCGTCGCACTGAAATATTTATATCTCGTGAAATAATGCATTTCCCTCTAGAAAAAAATGTAGAATAACGTGCAAACCAAAATTTCTTTTAAATAAAGAATAGTTCAATTTGTACGTTTTTGAACACAAATTTTAACGTAAGAATCTTCAAAATCCGTTTAGCCGTTCACGACAAAAATGTTGATAATATTGTAATATTAAATTTTCATTGTTAACAACTTGTGCAAAAAAAAAATTTGCGACAAAAATCTAAGGAAATCTTGTTGAACATAAGGGCTATAGAAAATTTAATTAAAAAAAAAAGACTTTCGATTTATGTTGGCCTAGTTGAGATAATTTGACATAAACAAAAAATTCAAACTTGAATAAAAAAAAAACCGGTAAGTAGAACATTTTGATCAACGCAGATTTTGACTATGCTAGACCAATACTACAATGTTATCGATGATTAGAAATTTTCCCACAAAACACGCGTAATGGAATAAGTCATGCCAATTAATTCATTGATTTAAATTAATTTAGGTTTTTAAAATTTTAAAGAATAATAACTATTAAGTAATAATTTTTGTGGCTTACGACCTTATGCAACTAGATGGACGATATCCAGTTTTCTATTCTTTGAGAGTTTGGAATAATTTTAGATATTGTTGCGGCCAATAGACATTCAAATTTTATAATAATTGAATAAAGATAATCTTTCGAGGAGCATGTAGCCAACATTTTTATTTTCAGTCTTAGCTGGGTAAAAAAAAATGGACAGAAGGGAGAGACTAGAAAAAGTCGAGCTTCAAGCCGACGTTTACATGACTTGCATACAGCACGCTTTTTCTACGGAAAATTACGAAGTCATGGGAATGCTGATTGGAACTGTAAGTGAAATAAAAACCATTTTTTTATCTTGGAAAATTATTCATACATTTTAAAAGACTTCAAGTTTTTAAGCTATAGAATATGGATCGAAGATGACCCAATTTGGAATATTTTATAATCCAAAATGTTTAGTTTAATGTTGAAGAATTTTAAATTGAAGCATTGAAAATTACAAAATTGTAAAGATCTATAAGCGTTCCAAATAAAAATTTATTGAACAGTTCAAATTCAAACATTCAATATTGTACATTTGCAAACTTTGTCTTAATTTCCTTATTGAATGAGAACGTAATATCTCAAATTGAAAATTAATTCAACTCATTTACTTCTAACATTTATATTGGTAGTAAAAGTTATATTTTGTCCTGTTTTTTTTTGCGAATATACCAAATTTAAACATTTTAATTTCAATACCTTTATTAATTTGCAAGATTTTACAATGGTTTTCATGTTGCAGATAATTCACGGATAATTAATTCTTTAAAACAAATTATTCAGTCAGGGGGGAGTGGGTGGAAAGGGGAGTTTGGAATGCAAAATGAATCTGAGGGGATGAAAACGGGGATTTTGGATTACAAAAGGAGTCTCAGGGATTAGAAAGGGATTTTTAATTGCAAAAAGAACCTAAAGGGAATAGAAAAGGGAAATTTAGATTGTAAAAGGAGTCTGAGGGGATCAAAAGGGCGATTTCGCCTGCGCTTTTTTATTGTTTATTTACTATTGATTATTATTTATTGATTATTGTTCATAGGTCATTGAAGGTTTTTATATAGTTCAATATATTCATTTCATCAATAGAAATAAATTTTATATTTAAAATATTAGAGTGTTTCAAACATTGAGAAGATATTTTCTCTTTTAAACGTTAAATAATTTGAAAAATCTGTATATTTCATAATTTCATTTGGTTATACACTAGGGTGAGCCGAAAAGAAAAAAAATTTCTAGCAATCGATTTCTAACAGCAAAAAATTTTTAGTTCTTTATGAGCTGAATATACTTTGAATTTTTTTTTGAAATCGATTAATATCTTATACCTCCTCAAGAGTGTTGAAAATGGAAAAAATTGAATTTAAGCGTAAATATATGAAAAAATTCATTCTTACAGTAACCAGTTTTAATTTTATTTTTATTGAATTCCACGCAGAAAATAACTTTAAAAAATAAATTATAAGTAAATTCTTAATTCATTAATTATTAACAATTACAATTTTTGAGTAAAATCCGCCTTGTTTCGGTAATGAGGCATCTCAATTCTTGATTGAGATTAGGCCCTTATGTAACTGTCTTTTTTCCAGCAATACAATTCAAATTTTTTTGAGGTAATTTTATGCGCGTAATTCAAAAACGATAAAATTCAAATTGAAAAATAAAATTATGATCAATTCTTAATTTTTGATGTATTTTTAATATCCAATAGGTACTTACATAAACCATTTAGGCATACAATTATACATATATACAAAACTGATGACTGTAAGAATTGATTTTTTCATTTATTTTACGCGTAAATTCAATGTTTTCCATTTTCAACACGCTTTAGGAGGTACAAGATATTAATCGATTTCTAAAAAAATATTAACAGTATATTCAGTCCATCAAGAACTAACCATTTTTTGCTATTAGAAATTAATCGTACGAAATTCACTTTTGTCGGTCCACCCTATTAGACACGCCTGTTAAATACATCAATCGATTTGTTTTATCGTGACAAATAAATGTAGTATTTACAATATTGGTATATACCAAAA
This sequence comes from Andricus grossulariae, assembly GCA_011634705.1. NCBI lineage: Eukaryota > Metazoa > Arthropoda > Insecta > Hymenoptera > Cynipidae > Andricus > Andricus grossulariae. Next base: position 4,825 of record JAABKJ010003053.1, read on the forward strand.
TATTTATGAAAAATTTTCTCTTACAAACGGTAGAAAAATTTGCAAATCTGTACATATCATAACTTCATTTAGTTAGTGGTCATATAGTGTTTCTAAATACATCAACATATTTCGTTAAACAAAGATATATTTATTTAAAATCTAGGTGTGCATTTTTTTCTTAAATTAATAAAATTAAAATTGCATATCATATTTCACATCTAAAACTATTTTTGAGCAAAATATAAAATCGAGAAAAAAAATTAATCTTATTTTGTCCGGCTCTAAACTTAACCAATTATGGGCATTATTTAGGACTAGAATCGATCTAAATTTAATGACCCTAGTTCAACATGTTTTCAAGTTATCATAAAAACAGTATTGTTGACACACACACATGCGCGCTGACATTATTTGAAAACCTCACTTTCGGACTCCTGAGGTCGAATTATGTCAAGATATGTCAAAAAATAAAATTTCAAAATTTTCCTCCTTATAGACAAAGCTTCCTCTACGAGGAAACAATTTATAAAAAAATAAAGTTAATTTAAAATGGCGGCGTTAAAAATTTGAAAATTTTAAATTGAACTAATTGAAGCATTCAAACTTTATAATAAATATGTTTAATGGTTCTCATAAAAAATGTTCACATCCTTCAACCAAAAAGAAGATTATTCAGTGAATGGAAATTAGAAATACTTTTTTTTCTAGTGTCAAGACAGCGTTGCGAAAATATCGTCATTAATGATAATGCGACGATCCGACAAGAAAAAGGACAGAGTAGAAATATCATCCGAGCAGCTTTTTCACGCAGCAACGGAAACAGAAAGGATGGCTAAAGAATCCGGTCTACCACTTCGAGTTCTGGGATGGTATCATTCCCACCCACACATTACAGTTTGTCCGTCACATGTGGGTGAGTATAAAATTGAATATCTAAAAATGTATATTTCTATATAAATTTTAATTTGCTTATTGTTATATTAACAAATTACTATTTTCTTTTAATTGACTTTCGTCGAAATTCAGACGTGCGAAATGTTTTGAAAGTATTTGAATTCTTATGGTTGATTTTTGTGTAAAGGGGTATAATAATTTCAAATCTGAATGCACAAGAGCGCCGTTTTTCATATTATACGTGTAATTCCACAATTTTATTAAAATATTTTAGTCATGATATCTTACTTTAGTTATGGAATTTATGAATAACTCCGGTTTAATAAAAAATAACTTTATACAGTCGAATCTGGATTTAGCGCCGGTTTTGGGGCTGACCTTCACGTTAAATCCAGAGACTCAGAACTATTTTGTCTCTCTCCTGTTTTATCTCTCTCCTGTTTCTCCCTCTGTTTTGTTACGCCTGAGTGCACACCGCAAATCCCCCTGCAAACGCCTTTCACGTATACCCACGGCGCGGCGTCAATTCTCTGAAGCGCACAATCCAGGGGAGCTAAATCCGGGTTTCACTGTAATATATGCAAACTAGTAAATCAGAGTGGCAACAAAAATCTAAGAAAAAAGTTCTGGGTAATATCCTGGCTTTTCAAATTATATTCAATTAACAAGTTAAAAATTAGAAGCCTTTTAATTTCAATAAGTTGAGGTGATTCTGAACGGACGTTAAAATTGAAAACTATATCAAAATAAAATTTTTTAAATTGTTTGATTTTAAAGCAAGAATTAGACAATGTCCGAATGAGAATAATTTGAAATGTTCAATTTTTATAAACTAAAAGCCACTAAAATGAAATGAAAATTGTACAATATCAACTAAATGCATTATTGTATAAAATTGTACATTTTTAAATTTGTTACGTTCTAGGTTAAACAACCATAAATTAAAAGATTTAAAAACTAACATTTTGTTATTTCTGATTTCTAAACTGAACAATTTCAAATTCAAAGCCTTACGAACTAAACCTTTTGCTTCAAAATTTACGTATTTTTACATTTGAAAAATGTCTGAATTGAACATTTCAAACTCAAAGCTTCCAAAAACTTTTGATGTAGTTTTTCAAATATTTGATAAGAAGGTTGTCCCATATTTCATAAAATGCACTTATTTTCAAGAGACGAAATATTTAGATCGAATTTTCTTTTAAGCTGATGAAAGATGTGAGTCTATATTTTTTAAATTAGACTTGGGACTGTATTAAGAGATAATTTTCCCTACTTTAAAATCAAAAGAATAAACTCTTACATATTTGTGCTTACTGAATTTTAAGGTTTATTTACATTTAAATGTGACAAAAAACATTTTATAGCTAGGAAAAGGGATCTAACCAACTTTCCTGCTAAGATCCCTTATCCATGATAAAGTCCTTTATGGATGACGAAACATTTGATAGGCTAATTTTTATCTCAACTCCAACTCTGAGGCTTAGGCTTTTGAATATACCCCTGTTTAATCTAGTTCCTTACTTTAAATTGTTTATTTTTGAGGGATTGTAATTTGCAACTTAAAGTTGATCAATTCATTTTTACTATTGTGAAATTAGTTTATTGGTAAATCTATTGCATTCATTATAACTCCGCCAAATAATATGTTGATTTTATTAGAATTCATTAATAAAATATTAATTAAAAAACTTCAAAATTGTAATACGAGAGATTTGTGTACAGATGTCAGAACTCAGGCGATGTACCAACAAATGGACCCTACGTTCGTTGGGCTGATTTTTTCAGTATTCTCCGAGGAGAAGGACACAAAGGTTAGAATAATTGTTTAAAAATTTTCCAAAAATAATATTACGTATGTGTAAATTCGATTTTTAATATACATTTTTCAGATACAAGAAGTCCTGTTAACCTGTTTCCAATCTTTTAACCAGGAAGCGAGGGAAATTCCACTGGAGATTGTTTACACTCCAAAAATTTCGACTAGTTGCCTTCAAGTATGTTTTCATTTCAAATAAAAATTAGTAATCATAATCAAAAATTTTAACTGTATGAGAATAAAATTCAATACTTGATCTGTTTCAGGCTATGACTGATTTGCCAAAAATTCTCGTTCAAGAGGAGGAAGAATTGGCAAATGTTTGCAGAAATCATCATGACGTGCTTGCATCGATTCACAATAACGCTGGTGAGAATCTTTGTCATTCAGGAATATTATAATATAATATAATTAAACTTTTTTGTATTTAAAAAGTTAAAATTTCGAAAACTGCAAATTTAGATGTTTCCTTTTGTTATATAATAGTTACACATTAAAAACACAACGACTTCATAATTCGAATGATGCCGAATTTTTGTATGCTTTGGATGTTTTTAAATATGAAAGTTTTGAAATTCGAAGTACCCCCCAGTTTGGTTCGAATGCCCCAAAAAAAATCTCCAAATTTGAACAAAATCGCTTAATATTTAGGGGTCGGGCAAAGACCATGAAGTTTCCCATTCATTTAACATGGGAGAAAGTTAGCTTTTTGTAAATATAATATTTAAAAGTGATGAAATGTTACAAATAATTCCGTATTTCACTATGTTGTTCAGAATTCGTCAGAGAATAAGAATCAATCATAAATTTTGATGATTTATGGGCACTTACATGCCCCCCCCCCAACCCCGTAAGTGCCAAATTTGAATTTTACGTAATATTTCGATTTATCAACGCTTTTTGAATTTGTTATTGTCATTGTTTTTGTTTGTCATTTACGAATACTGAGTCATATGTTAACTAATTTTCAACTGTTAGAACAATTTTTGTTCAGGTGAGTCGCGAAATGAACGTATTTTCTAGATTTTATGAGTTCTTTAATCAATGATAACAATAAAATAATTTGTTGAAATAATTTTACAATTATTTAAATAATGCGTGATTGTTCAAATATATATTTTAACGAAAAAAAGAAGGAGAAACATTTTATCACACCAAATTTTCGACATATTTTAATATTTTGAAGTACTAATTTGTTTTCTAATACAAATTTTAATGTTAATAATAATAATAAATATTTTATTTTTGCGATTTTTCGAAAAATTGAAATATTTTGAGGTACTACTTTGTTTTTCAAGAACACTTTTAAATGTTTAAATAAATTAAAATTGTTGCAAAATTTTTAATTTGTTTAAACATTGGGGTTTTCAGGTAAGTCGCGAAATGAACGTATTTTCTAGATGTGATGAGTTCTTCAATCAATAATAATGCGTGTTTTTCAAGTATATAGTTTACCTAAAAAAAGCAGGACAAATATTTTATCTCACCAAATTTTGAACAGATGGAAAAATGAAAAAAAAAAAACGCATTTTCTCCTTTCTACCGATAAAAAAAACACATAAAATCAGTACAATAATATAAATTTTTCAAACAATTCTATTTGTTTAAACATTTATGGGTGTTGTTAGAAAACAAAGTAATACCTCAAAATATTTCAATTTTTCGAACAATCGCAAAAATAAAACTCTAGAGTATTATTAGAAAACAAATTAGTACTTTCAAATATTAAAATCTGTCCAAAATTTGGTGAGATAAAATGTTTCTCGGGCATCTTTAGGTAAACCTTATACTTGAACAAACACGCATTATTTAAATAATTGTAACATTATTTAAACACATTATTTTATTTTTATCACTGATTAAAGAAGTCATAAAGTCTAGAAAATATGTGAATTTCGCGACTCAATCAAAAGAATAAATAGTTTAAACAAATTAAAATTTTTTAAACAATTGAAAATTAGTTAACATGTGACTCAGTATTCTTAAATGACCGATTAATGTTTATTTATAAAAAAATATTTCAAAAAGCGTTAATAAATCACAATATTACATAAAATTCAAATTTGGCATTTACGGGGTTTTCTTTTGGGGACCAATAAGAGTAGCTTAAATTCATTCACCGTCGAAATATCTGATTCTTATTCTCCGACAAATTCTGAACAACATACTGAAATACGGAATTATTGGTAACGTTTCATCACCTTTAAATATTAGATTTTCAAAAAGCTAACTTCTTCCCATGTTGAATCAATGGGAAACTTCATGGTCTTCGCGCGATCCCTAAATATTAACCGATTTCGCGTAAATTTTGAGATTTTTTTGGGGCATTTGAACAAAACTGTTAGGGGGGGGGGTCAAAGAAATTTGAAAAAAAAATTTCGCAAAGTATAAATAAGAACAACTCTATTGGAGGCCGCAAGACAAAAGTTGTTGAGTCTTAAAGCTTTAAAAATGAAATTATGTTGTTCTGCTTTTTTGTATTCTCTAATTTGAAACTGTTTAATTTTGAAAGCTTTAATTTATATGATATATAAATTTATATGTTAGTTAATTTATACTTCAAATTATAATTTTTCAAGTTTGCAGACTTGTATCTGTGATTTGGAAAGACCCGGGAATTGTTTTTGAGATTTTACTACAATGTTGATTTTCTTACAGTTCTGACTCGATCATTGGCTCATATTACTGACATCGTAACAAGGCCGTTGATGAAAAATCTCGCGGATAGAATAGCTTTGAACAAACTGCGAGCTGCTCATCTCAAAAGAAGTTTGCATGAACTTTCCGAGCTCGAGAAACGCACTTTCTCTAAATTCTGAGTCCTACTACGTACCTCAGATAATTTTATCTTGATTTTTTCACAAAAAGAAAATTAAAGGTAATTAATTCATTAAATATGTAATAATTTTTAAAAAGATCTACCACTTTCTTCATTATTTTTACAGATGTTCAAGATACTCTTCACCTGATGGCATTTTCATAGCTTTAAAAGTTTTTATGTTCCGTATGATAAGTATTAAAATGTTGATGCTATAATTAAGATTTTTATTGTGATTGCAAAAAATATTACGTTATTTCGAGAATAAAGAATAATTTTCTTTTGTAGAAAACATTGTTTATGCCCAAAATTATTCTTTCCAATCTTTTCGGAGACTTCAGTTTAAAAGTGTTAAATATTTGAAAGAATAAAACTTTTTAATTTTTGAATCTGAAAAGCCCCAAATTTTCACGATTACATAATAAGAATTATTTTCAGACTTCGAAGTAAAAATTGAGGCATTTCGAAAATTTGCCACTAAATTTTTAATATTTATTTTAGAATGCCTATCCAAATTTGAACCCCACTAATTTTTAATTATGCTCAAAATTTAAAGTTGCCATCGAATTCAACTGTTTTATTTCTAAATACTTTGCAATTAAAAAAGTATTTTTAAAAGCCTCTAAGGTTATTAAATAATATTGAACGTTTTATTTTGAAACATGTACCTATTTTAAATTTTCTTATTGTAGATTTAAACGATAAACGTTTTGATTTAAAAATTATCAATTTTGAATTCTTTTAATTAAAAATGCATTAGAAAGTGTTCAGGTAGTTCTTTTTTATGTAGCTTTGGAAACTAAAATTTTTTCTATTTGAAGTTCTGAAGTGAAATTGGAATGATTTTCGAAACTTTAAAAATTAGACGATCTCTAAATGAGAATCACGTACAATTTTTATTTATTTCAAAGTGAATGCCATTATTGAAATTAAATGAAATGCTTTCAATTTTCAATGCTTTACATTGATGTCACATCAGGAATAAAAAAATTCCTTACGCTTTCAATTAAAAACTTTTACATACATACTTATATGTTCGTTTGCTTTATTTGTTAGAAACACATATCAATAAAGGCCAGTAGACAAAACACCCGAAGATCTTTTTATTATTTGATGAGTAAGCAATAAAAACGTGAGAAATCCATTTTTGTTAGTAAAAATGAGGTAATGATTGTTTCTGTATGTTTGGAATATCATCAATTCGATTATCAAACTTAAGTTGATGAAAAAAAATCTCGGTTTTGACGTGTATCCATAAAATAAAATTAATTTAAAAAAAAATTCATTTCCGGTTCCAGATTCATACGTAAATAGGGCAAACTTCTTGAACACGTAAACACTCTTTAAAATTCTTTCTAAATAATATAATAATTATGTATAAAATTATCTTCTGGTTTTATATGTAAACAGTAAATTATAAATTTATTTCATTAGAACATGAATAATGAGTGAAATATGCAGAATCAAAAGTGAATAAGTCTATTTTCATTTTGTTAACAACTTTAAAACAGTGTTAAATTAAAAAGATTTTTTACATTTCATTTATTTAGCAGCCTGACAGATTATAATAATCCGTTTCAAATTTCATTTTTAGCAATTGATTTCAAGCTACAATATATTCTTAAATATTTGGAAATGAACTTAAGTGGATTTATCACGTTTTCTTCGCTTACTTCTCATTTACTGCATATATTCAAAGAATTAAAAGAATGCAAAAGACTTTAAAGGAACTCATGGGAATGCAAAGGGATTCCAGTGAAATCAGAAGCATTAAATTGAATTCAGAATAATTCAAAATGATGCAAGTAGATTAAAAACGTTTCAAGAACAGGTGTTCACCTGAGTTGAAGGATTCAAAGAATTTAAAAAATTGAAAATAATGCAATACTTTAAAGGAATTCAAAAGAATTCAAGTGAAATCAGAAGAATTACATTTAAATCAGAAGAATTAAATTTCACCTAAATTCAAGAATGAATGTGTGAAATGTGAAATGAGAAGAATTAAATTGAATTTGGAAGAATTCAAAATGATGCAAGTAGATTCAAGAAATTTGAGGAACGGACGTTCACTGAATTCAACAAAGCACAACATTCAAGGACGAAAAAAACTTAAAAAATTGAAAATAATGTAAAACACTTTAATGGTATTCAAGTGATTTAAGTGATATCAGAAGAATTAAATTGAATTAAAAAAAAAATCAAAATGATGCAACTAGATTCAAACAATTTTAGGAACGGATTTTCACTGAATTCAAGAATACAAAAGACTGTAACGGTATTCAAGAAATTTCAAGTGAAATCAGACTAATTTAATTGAATTAAGAAGAATTTAAAATTACGCAAATAGATAAAAAAAAATCAGGAACAGATATTCACCTGAATTCAAGAATGCAAAGAACTTAATGATTCAAAGAATTTAAAAAAATTAAAAAGAGTGCAAAAGACTTTAAAGGAATTCAAAAGGATTCAAGCTGAATTAGAAGAATGAAATTGAATTCAGAATAATTCAAGGAAATTCAAAACGATACGAGTGGATTAAAAAAAATCGGGGACAAATGTACGCCTGAATTCAATAGCAGTTAACCCAGCCTCACACATTTTTTATATCAGACATTTCAAACTGAATTATCATCCATTTGAAAATGTTCCAAATTGATCATTTTTAACATAAATAGGTAAGCTTTAAAATTTGATGTGCTTAAAATTGTTTAATTTGCTCTGCTTATCAAATGTTTATAGAGTTGCATACTTTTTCGCTCTATAATGATACTTATTTTTTATAGATGTATTATGGAGCTAAGATATTTCGTTCCAATATTTATTGAGTAAAATGTACAAATTCAATTTTAGAATTTGAATCTAACATCCTGAGCATTTAAAATTTTCTCAATCACAGTAACATCTTTTTTACTTAAACAGAAATGTTGCGGAATGCCGTAAGTTGAATTTTCAATACTTTGAAATAGTTATAAAACAATTTATTATTAAATATTCGTTTTAAAATAAAATAAATTCAAATCTAAAAGTGCGCGCTAAGAAGGACTTCCGTATTCCGGTCCCAACTCTCCCTTGAGGATCTTTAAGCATGACTTACGTGTATAAGCAAAGAAAAGTGGATTACAAGGGGTAGGGGGTTGTCTGAAATCTCGGAAACATGCGTGACATCATTATGTGAACGCTCCCAATTAAATTTGGATTTTTTTTACTTTTACGTAAACCTATTAATTATTGGAAAGTAAACTCACATTATTTTAAGTCATTTTTTTTGTTAAATCAGTTTTCCGCTGAATTTAAGGGAAATAAAAGACCAAATTTTGAAAATAGAATACTATAGGATGGAAAAAGAAATAATAAATTCTAACAAATTAGCCTTTAGTAATTAATGGACTTTTCCTTATACATGAAATAAAAGACTGGATAACCTTTCACTTACTTTTATTCTGCACTTACAAACAAATATCGTATCGTCGATTTCACACTGCTACATATATACACTACGAGAACGGCATCGTATTTAAATAAGACTTAGCTGCGTAAAATTTCTTTTCGCTTTTATTTTCCTCATTCTTTCTTAATTTTTATATTCTCTTTTTCTTTTTTATTTTCGCTGCTCCCTTATCTTTTGCACTTTCATAAACTTTTTTTTTCAATTGTAATTGGCTTAAAACACTGATTCTGCAGAGCGAGAGAGATGAATAGGATGGGAGGGACTTCGAGCGAGTCTTTTCCGCGGGAGTTTCTCCAGCGTGGTCAATAATTTCGCAAAGTCGGGTCGATTTTCGGCGTGATAAGACCAACAGAGCATCAAAATGTCCTAGAAAAAGTCACCAATAAAATAAAAAATAATTCCGTCGTTTATTTTTGTATTATACAAAAGAAAGAAAAAAGTTTGGAGTCTAGAATTTTGGAATTACCTTGACATCTCGCGAGGCTTGCAAATTTGCAAGAGTCTGCTTCATTCCTTTACCCACTTGCCAGATTATGGCTTCAGGTGGTTGACCTTTAAATGGCCACTCTCCACAGAGAAGTTCGTACCAAACAGTACTAGAATTGGGAAAATGAAGGGAAAAAACTATTAGAATACATAAACCATTCAAATTTAAATTGCTTTAGAATTTTGTAATGCCTTTTTCCGATTTCTCTCAATTGTATTTTTTTATTTTCCCAGGCAATACAAATAAAATGTACATTTATAATTTCCTGGAAGCGCAACAGTTTAAACAATGAAACGTTGCTGACATTTACATACTAAAGTTATTATATATATATAATGTATTGAATCTGCGATTTTTAATTTATATATCAAATTTGGATTCAGCAACCCCCAAAAACCCTAGGATACTGACTCGTTTTTTAAATCTAACGATTTGGAAAGTATCCACCATATTGGAACCGCAATTTTCAAATTCTAAAATCATATTTTGATTCAGCAATTCCAAAAACCGAAGGATATTCATTTTTATAAAAACTGTAATAGGCCAAACTTTTTTTCTTTGGACGCGCTGAACTAATTAATGCCACAGGAGCAAAATGTCACGCTCGACTTAACATTTTCAAATATTTACTCACCCAAAAGCATAAACATCCGAAGCTTCTGTAAATGGCAATTCCTCCTGGTCTCTATTTTGCTGCGGTTTTAAACGTCGAACGATTTCAGGAGCTAAATAACACAGCCAACCTGGTGGAATGCTCAAACCGTTGCCAGTTCTGTAAAATGAAAAACAGCCAAAATTAAAAAAGAGAATAATGTACAATTGTACATTATAAAATAAAAGTTCAATTTTATTGAGCCTTGGCCTTTACAATTAAATTTGTGGATTAAAAATAAATTTCTAAACCGAGGGTTTATCACTCTTCAAGTCTGGTGTATCAGCCTTCGTGAAAAGTTTGAAATCTTTTTGAAATCTTTGGAAATTTTTTTAATCTATGTGAAGTCTGAAATTTTTTAAATATTCGTGAAATCTTTATGAAATCTTTAAAATCCTTCTGAAATAATTGTAAAAACTTTTTACATATTTGTAAAATCTGTTGATATTTTTTTTAAACCATTAAAATCTTTTAAATCTTTCTAAAATAAATGGAGCCCACGTCAAGTAATAACAAGAATTTTCCTCTTAGAACAGGATTTGTCTGTAACTCGGCGTATACAGTCCTAAATTAGTGAAGAAAAATTCCATGGGTCACAGAGGTTCAGCAGTTCAATTATGCGGGAAATAGGGGATTTTTCGTCGAAAAAAGGGGATTTTTTTAACAAGAGGATTCTTTTTTCATTTAATAATACAAGTGCAATGAAAAAAAGTTGAATGTAACACTGTTATAAGACACCAAAAATTGTATTAAGAAAAAAAATTACAATTTATTTCTAAATTAAATGTTATAGGAACGAAAATATGTCAATTAAGTCGGAGATACTTTTTTTTCTTTTGCGACACTGTTGATTCAATCATGTTAGGTTTTCTTTTCTCTATTTGTTTGCGCAAATCGCCGACAATTTTTTTTTTCTTTGGAACATACTTTCTCTACGCTACTCATAATTTCTTCAATTATTTTAATTTAAATTATTCTAAAAATTATTTTATACATGTGCAAGTTTCGCCACCAATCATAATTGGGTTTTACTAGACTAGTCCATCATGGTGCATTTATACATTTGTCCGTCCGACCGGTGCAAGCAGAAAGTCCGTAAGAGTAAAAGAAATAGAGAGCGAAAAATTGGACAAAAAGTACTCTCTATCTCTTACTCTTATGGACTTTTCTGCCTGCATCGCACCGGTCGGACGGACAGAGGCATAAATGCACCATTACAGCACTAATAGCAACGATATTATACCTAATAGTCCTCCAGAAAATATCAATTATAAATCGCTAATTGCGCATGTTCATATATGCACAAAAAAATTTAACATTGTTTTGAAAACTAAAAATTAAAATCGCGTTTCCCGTGTAAAAAAATATCGGGGCAGACTTGCGTCCAGTTAGGGCATTGTCTAGACCGCCTTATCTAGACGGTCTTTCCAGGCCCTAATCGGGTGCTGGTTAGCCCGACATGACAAAAAAATTTCTAAGTATGAAACCCAAATATTTTTTTGCACATTTCCAAAAAAGGCAGAATGTTTAATAGTAACCAAAGGCGAAAAATGAACATTAAAAGAAAATGAATTTCCCCCCCATCATCTAGTAAGTCTTTTCGGGCTCTAGTCGGGCCTTATCGTCTAGTCGGTGCGTATGAGGACTGAAATTTTGTCTAACTTTTAAATCCAAATATTTTTTGTACATTTCAAACAATATGCAGGGTGTTTAAAAGTATAGAAAATGAAAAATGAAATGAAAAAATTAACATTAAAAACAAAGAATTCGTTTCCTCATTATTTAGACAGTCTTTGAAATAATTTTTAACGTCAACCAACTAAAACAGATTTTCACAAGACCGACTGAATAGCGCTAGATTAGCAAATTTCGTCGTACGAAATAATACGTTCTGTGATTCTATACTCACATTCATTGTTTATATGTCGCCCTTACTTATTCAATTGTTTAAAATGATGTTTTAACAATGAAAAATTGTTGCACAAAAAGGTGTTTACCTTCATTTCCAAGTTTTATAAATCGACGTGTTACATTCAAAGCATTGAGGTGTCTCAGTAGGTGTCGGCAATAGCCGTGTCGCTTCGTTGTGCATGACCTTACGATTTATTTTTATTCTCATTAACCACAATTTTTATATTTTAAAGCAAATGTCGACATGTCCGACATGTGGGGTAAATTCGGACACTCCTCAATTGATAGCTCAAATTACTTGAGAGGGTTTCAACCAGAATCTAGAACCATTTTAGGCTTTTACTGGTTCTAGAGATCTATCTATAAATTTAGGAGTGTCCGAATTTACCCCATATGTTCGAAGTTACCCCGTTTGACGGTACCTCCTCCATTTTTTAGAATTTTTAAAAACCTATCAGGGGTCCATTTTTTAGAATTTTTAAAAACCTTTCAGGTGAATTTGTCATCACTAATATAGGACTATATAAACCGAGTTACAGCCAAATCCAATTCCAAGAGGAAAATTCTTGTTATCACTTGACATGGGCTTCACCAATACTTGTAATCTTTTCTAAATCTTTTGAAATTCTTCAAGTCTTTTAAATCTTTTGAAATCTTTGTAAAATCATTGCAAAATCTTTTAGATATGCGCAAAATCTTTCAAATCTTCAAAATCTTTCTGAAATATTTGTGATATCTTTGAAATATTTTTTAATCCTCATGAAATCTTTTGAAATCTTTCAAATCTTTATGAAATCTCTAAAATCGTTGTGAAATCATTGCGAAATCTTTCAAACATTTGTGAAATTTTTTAAATCATTGAAATCTGAAAAATCTTTGTGAAATCATTGAAAACAGTGCGAAATATTTTAAAACTTTAATACCTTTGCGAAATCTTTGAAATCTTTATCAAACCTTCGAAATTTTCGTGGAAACTTTTAAATCTCTCTGAAATATTTGAAATCATTGAGAAATATTTTTAATCTGTGCGAAATCTTTGAAAACTTTTGAATTAATTTAAATCTTTGGATTAATTTAAATCTTTTAAATATTTGTGAAATCTTTTGAAATCTTGGCGAAAGCTTTGAAATCTTGGCGAAAGCTTTGAAATCTATGAAATCATTGCGAAATCATTGAAAACTGTGTGAAATATTTTAAAACCTTGAAACCTTTGCGAAATCTTTGAAATCTTTGTGAAATATTTAAAATGTTTGTGAAATTTTAGAAATCTTCGTGAAATCATTGCGAAATCATTCAAGCCTTTGTGAAATCTTTGAAATCTTTGTGAAATCATTTCCAAATCATTGAAATCTGAGCGAAATATTTTTAAACTTTAAATCCTTTGCGAAATATTTTAAATCTTTATCAAATCTTTGAAATCTTTATGAAATATTTTGAATTTAGAAGTGACACCCCACTTTTGTTTTTATTTGTATTTATTTTAGTATAACCCGATTAATACTTGCGTACAAAGTGCTTATTACTTCTTTTGGTTTATTACTTGCCACAACCGCAATCATCTGCTAGAAGTAATTTAAATTATATGGAAATGGATGTGGATCTGCTGCTAATTCCTTTAATAAGTAATAATAAAAATAATAAAATCTTTTGATATCTTTGGAATCATTGTAAAATCTTTGAATTCTTCGCGAAATCTTGAAATTTGGTGTAAACTCAAATATCGAATGGTCAACCACAAGTTCAAAAATGTTAGTTACAACCAAGGTAATGTTTTTTTTTAATTGCCTGAATTATTACGTAGGACGCGGGTCATTTTAAGATATAATGATAAAACAATTATGTGAATAAAATAATAGAAAAAAGATTCAGACATTTTACCTGTTGCCGTAGCAAAGTTTTGTGACGCTAAAGAGTCCGAAGTCGGCGATGACAACTTTGCCATTTTCCAAGAAGATATTCTTGCTCTTGAGGTCCTTATGCACGATTCCTCGTGCGTGAAGGTAACCCATTCCCTGAGATATTTGCTGCGCAATTATGGTCGTTTTGTTCATGTTGAACTTATCTTTGCGCAGATGAATATGAGTGTAAAGGGTCATCCCTTTACTCATACTGGTGACAATCGCCAACCGCGGGGGCTTCATACAAGCCCCCATAAATAATACCAAGTTCTCGTGTCTTGTTTTACGGAATGTCGCGACCTAAAAGAAAGTTAAATTTCAAATTCTTTACTTTAAGAAATTGCGGAGGAATCTTTAATCAGGAAAATCGAGTCAAAATATAAATTATGGTTCTAAAATCTCTTGAGAACACAAATTTAGCATAAGTTCGAAGCTTCGATTGTGAAGATTGCAGAATCTACTAAATTCTACGAAAACCTCAGGGAATTTCTGAGATTCGCCAGTCGTATCTCGTGACTCGTGTGATTCCGATTGAAGTATATATATTCTAAAATTTTAACAATTTCATCTTTAGAAGAATAAATTAATTAAATTTTTAAGCAAACCTCTAATTTGAAAGCTTCTAACGTCTTATCATCGTCGAGGTAATAATCCATATTGAGAACTTTTATTGCTACATCCCCGTGCCAATTTCCTCTATAAACTGTACCAAATCTTCCAGTTCCGATTGGTTCTCCAATTTTTAACTCGTCGTAGGGAATATCCCATTCCCGCATCGATAACTATAAAATTTAAAAAAATAATCAATTTCAAATATTTATAACCGAATTGCTGCAAATTTTTGTTGTTCTTAAAAGTCTAGTACGATAACACATTTTTATTTGTTACCTTGTTTATATTGTTTAATATAAAGTTATCAAATAAACTCTAGGTGGCAGTACAGAACTAGATAACCAAAATTTCCAAAAATGGGTTTAGTGGATGAAAAATGCTTTAAAAAATGAAATACACGTTATGATAAAATTATCAGTTCGAATTCTCATTTCTTAATATATGTAGTAATAAAAAAAAATTGATCATTTGAATTTTCGTTAAAATGTTAGCGTAGCATTTTAGCGTAATAATAATTTTTGTTTCCCTTCAGGATCAATATTTCTTCAAATATTATTGTTTATTTTTTATTCGAAAAGAAGATAATTTTCCCTAAAAGGCCTCGAAACATGTTGGAAGAAACATATCTCGGAAGTTTTTTTATTTAAACTGAAGATTACATTTTTGATCGCAATACGCAGTCGAGCCTACTCCAATTTGTGGCCAGCGTCATTTTAAGATGAGAAACTTTCATATAGATTTCCGCAAAACTAGATAACTTTTTCTAGTCAAACTTTTTCGGTCTCAATTTAGCAACACTTTCGCTCAGGAGTGGACTTTTGTTTTATCTTCCAATGAAAAATTCCGATTTTCATGATTGTCTACTTCTGTAATGTCATCCTTCAATTATAAATGGTCATAAATAATAGGGTGACTGCCAAAAAGTTGACTTCTTTAAGTACCAGTCATTTTCCACTTTTCCTTTGAATAATACATTATTTATAAAATTATCTCAGTAAAGTACTTATATGAAAACACAATTGAGTAAAGTTTAAAAAATTTAGACGACTTCGTTTAGAAATTATAAATAAAAAATTATGCAAAATGCCTTGTGACGTACCTGTTCCAAACAACAAATTAAAAATAGTTAAATAATATTAACAGAATTTTTTAAATATTTCAGATTCACAGATATCATATATCACTTACATTGAGTTTAAAAAGATACAAAATTAAGAGTAGAGTTCAATATTTTAGAAATGAGAATTTTAAACATAACTTTAAAGCCTGTCCCACAAGTTTTTTGTCTTATTTAAGGATAAAACTTTGAAATAATTATTTAAACTATTAATAATCAACGTCGAATCCAAATAATATTTAATAATTATCACTATTTTGGTGTAATATTTTTTATAAAATTCCCGGTAAAGCACCATATTAATTTATCATATAAACTGAGAGGATATTTTGAAACGCTGAAGTCAAAATCAAATAAATCGTGAAAATAGTAATTTTCCTCATATTTTAAAATATTTTCATCTGTTCTGCATATATGTTTAAAATATTTTTGAACTTTTTATGTTTTGTCATGGGCACATGTCTTGTCATGCGACCTTTATCAACGTGTAAAATTCATATCCATCACAAATGCATTCCTTGATCTCTTAGTTTCATATTTTCATACTCTCTTGGATTACCCTTAATTAAAAAAAGATATGTTTTAGGCGGTCTCAAAATTTTTTTGTTTCCGAAAATTTCATTGTCTAATATGATCAATTTTTGGGCAATCACCCAATAAATAATGTATTGAAGATATTAAATATCACTTACGCTGTTTTGTCGGGGCCATCGTCCATCCCCAGGTTCTCCGTCTGAAACCTGAGAATCCTGGGAGTCGACCCTGACCGGCGTTCGATCGGAATCCGTACTAACGCTTCCGGAACCGGAAACACTGATGGTCCGCTCACTATCGCTCGAAACGGTCGTTCTTTCGAGTCGATGTGTTTCCAGAATCACGCCTTTGTCGTTAAGCGTAACGTCTATAACCAAATTTTAATTTTGCATACAATAATGGAAAGTAATCGAGTATCGGGGACTTACGAAATAAGAGAATGTTTCAAAGTTGTGAAATTAGATTACACAAGATGGGAGTGTTCCCCAATCACAAATGTTTCAAAACAAAAAACTCACAAACAAAATTCATGACGTTTTTTTTACAGAGAACGCACAAAAGTGATAAAGGTGACCGCTCAAATTTAATAAAAAGATTCCATGTCACTTCCAGGGCTGCAACCATTTTTTCCCGGTCATTTAAATAAAAAGTTGTAATCAACAATTTTAGGATAAAATTTTCAGTATATAATTAAAAATTTCCAAGCAGCACTCTTCAAAATTACATAAATTAGATTTCGAGGCTTAAAAAGTAGGACAAGTATCCAGATGAGAAACAATGAAAATTTTCTTTTCTTTTAAACTAATAATGAAAGCCATTAAAATTGAATCATTTTCATTTTGGAAGTTTAAAACTTTAAACAATAAATTTTAAATGCTTTGAACTCAAAATTTACAAACTTGAGGCGTTAAAATTGAATATTTCTTTTATCTAAATTTAAAAAAAATGGTTAATTAAATTTTTCAATTAATTTTTTTTTTTATTTTAGCAATTGAATTGAACAATTCAAAATTAAGAGCCTTGAAGAACTATTTTAAATTATTTCAAAAATGAACAAGTTAACATTTAAGACTTTAAAATAAGCAAGATCCGATTTTCAATATTTTTTCAATTACAGTGCATTAAATCCTTCAGATCAGAACTTTTGTCTTCTCTCTATTTTAGCAATTAATTTACAAAATTTGCACTCAAAATATGAAAAGAGATATTATTTACTAAACAATTTCTTACGCTTTAATTACTGATTATCTAAACTTTATACAGTCTTAAATCAATGCATGGAGACTCACAGAATACAAGTGTAATTTGATTAGGTATCCATTTAATTGTTCTAAACAAATGAGCCAATAGTGTTATCAGTAAAAAAGATTATTTTCCCTAAAACAGATTTGTATTAATGTAGGAATGACATTCAAAAATAAAAATAATTAAAAAGTTAATAATAACCATTGTTATAAAAAGTTTATGTGGCAAAATATTTAAATTTACGGTTTCCCAGATTTTAATTGCCTTAAATTCCCAGAATTGCTACATATATTTCTAAAAATAATATACCTTTGATAAGATTTCGTGAAATATAACAATTTAAATTTTGTAAACAATTAGGGTCAACAAATAAAAATTGTTTGCAGTTTCAAGTAGAAGAAAATCGGCTGTTGAACCAATATAACTTGAAATTGAGATTTTTATGAGAAAATAATAACACTGCATGCTAAAATTGTATATTTAATAACTATGATAAATTTGTTATAAAAATATTTATTAATATATTTTTATTATTATTCGTGACTAATTAGACTATTGATTTAGTTTAAAGTTACTTAAATAGAAAGAACGATTTTATTCTACGTGAAACTGCCACCATTCTAAATTTATTTATATTAATTGTTTATAATCATTTACATTGTTTTATTTTACTAAATTTGAGGTAAGAAAACCTCAATTTATGAACTATCAGTTTTCCGAACGGACAATGTCCCAATTTGTGTTCAGAATACAATATTTGAATATAATTTTTAATTTCGCAAGTAATACTTTTTATTACTTGTAAGCATAATATCACAATAAAATGTATATTTTAACATTCTGTTTCACGCTCTAAATATAAAAGTACTAACTCAAAAAGCTCAAAAGGTGGACATGGCATATTCTCTCATGCGACGATGCTGAAAGCTTTGATTTGATACGGCTGTTTTTCATTTGTAGGGCAGTATTGGTCTCAAAACTTGTCTTACATTTCCTCTTTTTATCAACGTTCTTTTTCTCTTTTCTTGCTGATAAAAAAGGTCTTTTCTCTCAAAAAAATGACTGATTGACTCCGTAGTTTAACGATAGGTGGATCCTTAAATCGAATAAAACATTGGTTACCTGGGAAATGGAATTGTTGCTTGGTAGGCGCCTGAGGAGTTTGGCTAACATTGGCAGGTAACAAAGCTGGACTAGAAGGTGTTGAGCTGTTGCAGCTCGAGGTATTTGAACTAGAATCGGCACCCTAATAACGAAATATAATAATTTGACATTTAAATATCAGAAGAATGATAACTTGCTTGATAACAAAGTCCAAGAAATTTTAAGATAATACAAAATTAATCGATTAATACCTGAAAGGCTATACTGACAGAAGAATGTGGATGAGAACGTTTACGGTCCCTTCGGTTCAGGGACATCAGTAAATTAGAATTATGATGATTCGGTGACGTTATGCCCGACTTGTTTAATATTGGAGAAACGTTAACCATACCTAGAAATTAAAGAAGAAAAAATAGGTTTTTATGTCGAAGAACTTCACCCTTACTGTCTTTTCATAAAACCAGTTTTCAGTTTTTCGTGATAAATTATTAATCTCGAATTTGAAATTAATTTTGAACTTACTATCGGCTTGAAGAGTCCGTTTGAACTCGTCGATGAGTTCCTGAGGTAGACCACACGAGGGCGGAACTTTCGACGCACAGTCCTTGTGACACTTGTATTTGCACTCCTTGCACTTGAGACCGATGAACATCTGCTTGTCGCAATAGTCACAGGTCGTCATCATCTTGAACGTCTTAGTGAAGCGATGCGTGATCATATGGCCCATTCCACGACTCACAGTCGGCGTTCGCGGAGACTTTGGCACTTGGAGACTCGTCCCTACAAATAATGAGAGAGTAAATTAATAAGTAAATAGTGAAAATTAAGTGAAGATATAAACCGTAAAGGAGTAAAAACTAATCCCAACTCTTCTGACAAATATTTGCATTCAACAAGAAAATTGCTAATTCAATTACTAACAAAACCCACTTTCAGACTGCATATAAATTGTACGAACACATCAGCCCCTCTACAAATGAAGATCCTTTCTCGGGTAGCTCCCGAGATAGACCTTCTCATTTGGACTTGAAGATTTATTCTTCCCATTTCTTAGCCTTATCTAATGACTTTCTATTCATTAATTAATTTCATATCTATCCAGTTAACATTTAGATTAAGATCCACGCTTTTTCTTCCTACGCTCCTTTCTTCCTTGGGCTTCCTTAGAAAATTTCCCATAAAATCCGTACTTTTTAATTGATCTACGTCCCATTTTTCTATTCATGTCTTCTTATTAGGAGCGTGCAATAGCTATCGAGCTCGCAAGCTCGACTCGACTCGCGCGAGCTTTTCATATTCAGGTCGAGCTGAAAAAAGCTCGCGGACTGAAAAAAGCTTGCAGACCGAAAAACAACTAGCGCGGCTTGCAGCGCTCGTAAAACTTTCACTGGACCACAATATTTGATCGATATGCTCGATCGAATATTACTGCATTGATTTAAGCCAATTTTTAATATGTATATACAAAAAAACATGACTTTTTATCAATTTCACGTATAGGAGAAAAAAATTCCAAAATTAACTTTGAGAAGTCTTCTATTAATTAAATTTCTGTCAATTTCGAGAAAAAAGGCTTTTTAAATCGAATGGAAATTGAAAGGTATCATAATTTTTGAAGTTTAATTCCTGTTAATATTAATTATGTTGATATTCCTTTTTTTCAAGCTTTGTCAGATGTGTGAGCTTTTTTAGGTCAGCGACTTTTTTTCGGCTCGCAAGCTTTCTTTGGTTTTCGAACCTTTTCTGGCTTGCGAACTTTTTCTCGGCTCGCGAGCCAATTCTCAGCTTGACCCGACACGCAGACAAAAAGCTTGGCTCGCGCGGGTCGAGTTTTTGCACACCCTTACTTCTTATTTAACATTTTTTTGGCATTTTCGAATAAATGAGTTGTGATCGCTGTTTATATCTGTGCGAGGTTAGCTCTTTTCGATGTTTTATCTGATTTCTGAACGAAATATTTCGACTATTTCCCGGTTTAAAAAAAAACTTTCCCGGTTATTGAAATTTTTTAATTGAAACCTTCATCACTAAAAAATTCAAAATTTGAAACGTTTATAATTTGAAATTGTCCATTCAAAAGTAAACAATTTTAAACTCAAACGTACCTTATTTTACAAATTCAAAGCTTTCTAAACTAGTAGAGAATCTCCAAATGTAAAATATTAAAAAGTGTACAACTCCTTAGTAGAAAGCATCAAGAATCGAGAATTTTTATATTAAGACCTTCAAACAAAAAGATAAATCATATTGAACATTTTCAAACCGAGTACACTCAAAATTCAAAACTTCAAAATTGAACAATTTTAGGATAACTGAAAAGTGAAAAAGAAGCACTGAACATTTTTGAAAGTGAAAGAAAATGGAGAATAAATATTGTTATAAATATTTTCGTCCTCAATTTTCTACAAAAATGTGTACAATTTGATTCACTTTTAATTTTAAATTGTCTAATTCTCGCAATTTTAACCTTAGTCTATTCGATTTTGAATGAGTGAAGTGATAATCGTTCAAATATTAAAATGTTTTAATTTTTTAGTCTAACCATTTTTAGCGATTTGACTTTAAACCAAAAAATATTGAATTTTCCCATCTAAAAAATGTTTTTATTTGAATGCTTTCTATTCAAAATTGATCCTTCCAATCTGAAATATAATTTTATAATAATAAAATGCAATTCAATATCATTCAATTGCACACGCTGCTATAGTTTAAAATTATCCAACTTATAAAATATTAAACTGAAATAATAATTTTTTTATCATCTTCAATTTAACCATTAACCTGTAAACGTTTTTTCGGCACTTTTAACCTGTTAACGTGTCCAGCACATTTTTCAAATATTTTTCACTGACGGGAAAAATCTGACAACATTCAGAGGGAAAAGCTGAAGCTTCTACTTAACAAATATGCTAAAGAGTGGCATACACTCAGGAAAATATTATTATAATAATCTAATAAAAAAGAATGCTCAAGTTTTTTAGGTGAAAATAGGATATTTCATTGAAGTAACGGTTTTTACAGTAATGGTACTTTTTGAGGATCAAAACATTTGAATTTGGAAAAATTTACATCAATTTACATCGCGCGCTGTGCAGACCGCAGCGTGTAGTGGACCAGTCGGCGAATCAGTGTGCTATTATTTTTATTGTTACTACACAATAATTCATTAAATCTAAATGTTTACAACAAGAATATCAAGACTGGTTATTGGCTGTCACAATGATGGGAGAACAAAATTTACAATCTAATGATGTTATGTCAGATGAAGAATCTGAATTTGATGAGTAAACATTGAAATTGTTTAAATTT
>JAABKJ010003054.1:0-26653 GCA_011634705.1 Andricus grossulariae
CAGACACATTCGTAAAAACCTGTTTTTTGGGTTCAGGGGGTCTCAAAACGTGGACATTCGACAAAAACCGGGGGGGTCAAATTTTACACAAATCTAACACCTTCTCTGGATGAGAATGTAAAAACAATATCCCAACATTACTTGTTTAGAAGATGTGGCCTGCAAAAGTGATTTTTTAGTGCATTTTTTTAGAAAAAAATCATTTTCATGAAATATCGTTTTCTCTGTGGTTTCTACATAACAATTGCCTGACTACGAATGCAAGTAGACTAAATTATTTGCAAAAATAAAACAAAAACTTTGTTCTAACACTAATATTACCGCAATAATAGTCTTTCGAAGTTGACACAATTTCATTGCATTCTATTGGGC
The DNA here is from genome assembly GCA_011634705.1 of Andricus grossulariae. Taxonomy (NCBI): domain Eukaryota; kingdom Metazoa; phylum Arthropoda; class Insecta; order Hymenoptera; family Cynipidae; genus Andricus; species Andricus grossulariae. The sequence continues at coordinate 373 of JAABKJ010003054.1, forward strand.
ACTAACTTTTTTGTGAATAAATCACTCCTGCGTGCATTTTTAGTGTAAGATAGTTAACCTGAAAGTAAAGATCATCAAATTTCCATCAGAATAAGGAAGCCTGCACTTAGGAAACTGTTTATTTGAATCAAAAAAATTCTGTCTCTGATACAAGGTCAAAAAATTATTTGATTGATTAAAATACATATTTGTTCGATTGAAACAAAACTTATTTGATTTAAACACACCATTGTTTAATTTATACCAATTTGATTGAAATCAAACAAATTCTAGCTTTGATGAGCGTACAAACAAAAGATTTCGTGGCCTATTGTGAGATTAATTCAATCATTCAACTATCCCCCGCCCGTACTTTTCCTCCTCTACTCACCCTCCTTTCATCAACTTTCAGCCTCCCATAAGATTCGACCGCTCACTTTCCTCCCCTTACCCTAAAAGCGATCACCTTACTTCCCTTTTCAGTTAACATCCCTTCCCCTACTGCTCCCCCTTCTACTTCCTATCTTCTCACTTCCTCCACTACTTGCCTACTTGCCTACCTGACTCATCCTGTCTCTCTTACATCCACACTTTTTACCTCCCATCCTTATCGCTCCCTTCACTCTTTCTAATTCACCTCACTTCCCCTCCAGTTACTTACACGCCCTCTCTTCCCCTATTTGATCTTCCTCACTTCCCCTACTTCACCACACTCACTTCCTCTACTCTTCTTGCCCTGCCCTCACTTCCTTTCACTTCCCATACCTCAGCTCTCCAACTTACCTTGACTTCTTCTACTTACACTTCCTCCCTCTCCCTACTTCCTGTCCGACGCTTCCACTACTTCACCTTTTATAACTTTCCCTAATTCCACTTCATCACAACCCGTACTTGTCCTACTTCTTCTTCCTTCACTTACCCATCCTTGCTTTCCCTACTAACCTTCCTCTCACTTCAAATACAGTAAACTTCCGTTTATTTTAAGGTCCTTGAAACGTACCCGACCAATTATGTTAAAGCTGAAGGGGCCCCCACCTCTACCGCGATTCGGCAGTTCATTTTTATCGACGACGTTCATTGGCTGCCCCCTTCTTGTATCGAGGCGCCGCCTATACGCAACTTTTTCAAGCGAAAAGCACGGGTGATTTGAAATCAATGATAAATATTATCAATAATAATACAAATAAATACACCCAACATTCCTAGAACTGCTGGCCCACGCAGTTTCTCTGATCAAGGGGTGAGAGACGGATGCGACTTTCGCCTCGGAGGGGCCGAGTGCGCGAGTAGTAGCAATATGATGCATTCCAAGCGAAAACGGTTCAGGCAGTCTCGGTTTTTTTTGCAGTTGAAAAAGTCGCTGTCCGTCATTCTGCATGCATGTATCAGTGTTTTTCAAGTGTCTTTTAAGTGTTTTTCTTGGCGTACGACAATTTGCCAACTGAAAATCGATATAATATAATCAAAAATCGACGCAAATATTTCGCAATGGAAATGTCAGCCATCAGGAAAATTAGTGCATGGTGCTGCAACTGCACGCGACTTTTTGGAGATAACCTCCGAAACGTAAAGGTACGTTATAAATGTCTCGATAGTTATATTTTTCAAATTTTTCGCGAAATACAATCAACTATACGAAATGTGAGGTAAGAGTACCCGGTTCTGATCAAATCAATGTGATTTAATTTTACATTAGCATATTTTCTCGAAAACTTCGTGAGACGTATTCCCATGACGTCGTGAAAAAATACTCAATTCAAACCAACGAGGGCGCTCTTCGGGCCTCTTTTTTTTGATTGGTCAGCCACTAACGCAGAGGAGAGTACACAGGGACCGTGGTGGGAAATGACGAAACTGCACAATTTAAAATAAGTGCGTGTAGGGGATTTAAACTTAGTGAACTCTAAAATAATCGATCTTTGAAATAAACGGAAGTTTACTGTACTTTCCCTCCCATAACTTTCCTACCCTTACTTCCCCTCACTTCCCTTCACTCCCCAAACTTCCCCTTTCCTGCTTACCCCTCGCTTTCTATACTTTCACCTCCCTCTTGGGAAAAAAGTACTATGGACGGACGAACAGCCGATTGAAACTATAAGGGTATCTGCTCGGGGCTATGAATCAATTTTGAAAGGCTCTAATTGGGATAAATTAGAGTTAGAGCAAAGTTTTTTTTGGTTTTGCAAATAATTTAGTCCAATTTCATTCGTTTTGAGTCGACTTTCAAGTAGAATCTACAGAGAAAAATATATTTCACCAAACTTAAAATTTAAAAAAAAATTACTTTTGCGGGCCATGTCTTCTAGACTGTTAGTGTTAGGATATTGTTTTTTTTTCTTCATGTTGATATATACTTTGAACAATTATTTTTCTTCATTATGGACTAATAAAGTGAAGAAACGGTTGAGATGTTAAATCCTTCGTAAAACTAATGTCTGGAAATGAATTAGTTAGATAAATAAAGACGAAAATTCAAGGACAACTTCCAGACTAATGTATCATTATATTTCTTCTTCTTAGAAATTGCTTCTCAAACAAACATGTCGTTTCGGAATTGTACTAATTCCCTCGTCAGACAAAAATACATTACGAAGATTAAAAGTCAATTACAAACTGCCATTAAGAATTTTCCATTTTATAGTAATTTGTGTGAGTCCTTGTATAAACTATAACTTCTTGAAAGTTAAAAAAGATTTATTTAGTATATTCGATAAAATCTGTTACTCCTACATTCCATCAGAAAATCTTTCTTAGCCCATGAATCGAACCCGCAAGCCGAAGGAGTGGGTCCAAAGCATAGCGCTGAAGTTCAAGATGTCTACCGGTAATGGTTTCACCAATTTTTACGAATTTTTAATTTTCAATTTTTAATATTTTTATTGCATATTACTGTAGAATAATGTTCATAAAAGAGACTGGCACTTCCGGGTTTTCGAATATTAAACTAAGAAAAATGGGAGCAAAAAGAAGTTTTTTCCAGAAATGTCGATTTTCATATTAAATTAAGAAGAATTGACATTTTAAAAGTTGATATTATGAAGTATATCAACCAAACTAACTAAAATCAACAATAACATCAAAAATTATCCGTGCGGGCAAGGGTCAAATCGGACCAAATGTGCCCGGAAATCGTTTCCATTCCCTTATAGGGTCGATTTTCATATAAAATTAATAAAACGTGACAGTTTAAAAGTTTATGTTAATGAATATATTAATCAAACGAAATAAAATCAACAATAAAATTCAAAATTATCCGTGCGGATGAGGGTCAAATCGGACCAAATGTGCCCGGAAATCGTGTCCATTCACTCATAGGGTCGATTGTCATATAAAATTAATAAAATGTGATAGTTTAAAAGTTGATATTATTAAATATATTACTCAAACAAATTAAAATTAACAATAAAATTAGTGAAACCGTCATCAGTAGACGTCTCGAACTTCAGCGCTATGTCCAAGGCCCGAGCCTTAGCCTCCACGACCATCGTCCCACTCACTTGATCAACATTTTAAAAGCATTTAGACTTTTTTGTCACTAAAATACAGGATTTATGCAGAGAAAATTTCATATATGACTTTTTCTTTGAGAAACATACATGGCAAATGGTCTAAAAAATAACAAAAGATGGATTTCTTTAAAAATGACTATAACGATTTTGTAAATTTTAAGCCTAAAATAGTCAAAGCCCCCCTCACCCGGAAAAAATATAGGAAATATGGATAGTCAAGCTCATTTTAATGAAAATTAGTTTAAGCTCGGCGTGATGGGTCAACCACTATATTGAATTCAGTTCTATACCTATTTTTTAATTTTCTTGAATGCTTTTAAAATATTTATGAATATTTTAGAATATTCCAGGATATTTTTAATATATTTCAATAATTATAAGGTATTCTCAAGGATTTTCATGATTTTAAGATATTTGACCAAATTTGCGTACTTCTGTCAAGAATTTCATACAATTTCGAAAGATATGGAACGATTTTACAGGACCTATGAGATTTAAAATTTTTTCTAAAGGTTCCAAGAAATGTTATAAGATTTCTGAGGATCTCGATGATTTCAAAGGAATTTTAAAAGACCTCAAGGAAACGTCTATTAATTGCGTAAGGATAAACAACATATCAATTATTTTTACTGTATACGAAATTTCAAAAGATATTAAAGAATTTCAAGAGACTTGGAAGATTTGCAGTAATCTCCAAGGATTTCAAGGGATTTTAAAAGATTTTAGAAAACTAAGAAAGTTTAAGGGTATTCCGAGAGGATTGCGAGGAGTTTGACAGATTTCAAGTGATTTAAAAGGATTTCTAGGGATTTTAAGAGATTTGTAAAAATTTCCAAACCCCCTTCCCCTAAAATTAACCATTACGTAATTGATGGAAATGCACGCTGCCCAGGATAATTCAATAAATTTGTCATCATTTTGAAAAATATTAGATTCGATGGAATTTTACGAGATTTTATAATATTTCAATAGATTTTCATGCGTGTATTCACAAAAAGTGAGGCATTTCGTATGGTTCTAAAGATTTTAAGAGATCTTCAAATATTTTTAGTGATTCATTCAAATTGATTTGGAATTCACCCTTAATTCCTATTATTCTATCCCGAAAATTTTTTTAAATTCTTTTAAATTCTCTTCAATATTGTGAATTCACTTGAATTCTTCTAATAATTTAATGTATTTTTTCAGTTTAATGAATTTAAATGTGTGTATTCACAAAAAGTGAGGGATTTTGTAGGGTCCCAAAGATTTGAAGCGATTTTCAAATATTTTTTTAATTCATTTGGAATTCATTCTGCATTCTTACTAATTTATCCTAAATGCTTTTCAAATTATTTGAATTCTTTAGCATACTCGTGAACTTCTTAATTTATTTAAATTTTGTTGAATTCACCCAATTCTACTAAATTCAATGGAATAAGACAAAATTTTGTCTAGTTTTTATTTAGTTCATCCTCAAGTATGTTAAACTCAACGTGAATACTCAGAGAGTTTATCAAATTCTTTTGAATTCCTTTGAATTTTTTTAAACCTATTTCAAACTTACTGAATTTAATAGTAATAATGCGCCAAAACCCACCTTTAATAGTGATAATACGCATAAACTGATTATTATTCCTAAGAGATAAACTACGCCTAACTGTAACAATATGCCAAAAGCCACCCCTGGCTGTCGTAATGCATGTAGAATTCAACTTTTATTGATGTTCCGTTCATATATATTTTTGAAGGGCATGAAAATTATGTGAAAAAAGGGTCAAAGAGGAAAACTACCTCTCACAGTACCAGTATAAAAAAACCGCCCTTAGCAGTGGTGATGATTGATAAGGGTTGAAATGATCTGTAAGTTTCTTGCAACCTGCACCAAGTTACTTATTCTTCAATTTCGAGGAGAAACTAACAGGAAATGAGATCATAATATTATTATGTATTAAGGGCGCCTTTCTCTCAATATAGGGGTTGTTGAAAAAAAATATAATGGTCCTTAAATTTCTTACAATATATTTATGTATTTCGAAATGAATATACTTCAATTCAAGTTGCACAAAATAACAGGAAATGAGATTAAAATGTTGTTTTTTTCATTAGGGGAGTTTGTTCTAAGTCCAGGGGTAGTTTCCAAGAGTTGTGATAGTCCGAACGTTTCTTTCAACATTCCTGCATGTTTCAAAATACTTATCCTTCAATTTAGAGCAGGGTATAATAGCACGAAATGAGATTATAACATTTTATGCATTGGAGTGCTTTTTCTTAATTCAAGGGTAGTTCATAGGGGGAAATTAGGCTAGGTAAATTAGGCTGTGGACACCCTAAGAATGATAAACTAAAAATGTACTGATTTAAATTTAAAAATTGGAATTTCAAATTGTTTCATAAAATTGAGAGAAGATTTTATATTCAAAATGTTACAAGATTGAAATTTCGGTTTCTAAATATCAATGTTCAGGGAAAATGAAACATCAGTCAGGGAAAAGTCAGGCAATTTTGATAATTAAGTTTTACGGCCACCCTGATGTAGTTTTCCATGTGAAGTTGTAATTTTCAAAGCATTGGTAATTTTTTCTTGGATTTTATTAACATGTCCAGCCACCCTTATTAGTGAAATACGACGGTTCTCGCATCGATTCAACAAAGCAAATTAGCCCCACCCTAATCACCCTTATAAACTTCCTCACATCAGAGACTATAGTGACTACTTCCCCTTGGCATAAAGGGGACCGTAAATATGAATACAAGACTTTGATATCCTGAGGAACAACGAACCCTAAATACTATTGGCTGGGGCTGCCTTTACCAGGCGAAGGTCAGAGTGGCTTGAAATTAGGAAGTGTATGTCTTTGGGGAAGGTTATTTTGAGGGTAGAGAATTAATATCATTAGGAGATCTATCTTTTTTCAGTATTATAAGCAGTTTTAGAGAATTTTTGACAATATATTTATGAATAATTTGGAAGTGGCCTGTGATATTCAGAAAAACTTGAAAAAAAGTCTAGAAAAATCCCAAGATACTTATGTATAGTATAGATTACTCAAATAAAACGAGAAAGGGGGAAAAAGAAGTTTTTTGAAAAAGAGGAAAAAAGGGAAGTTTTTTCAAAAAAAAAAAGAATTTTTAAAGAATTCCTCTTTTTCCCCCTGTTTTCACAAAACTTCCCGATTTTCTCGGCAATAGAAAGCAAGAAGAAAAATCAAATATTCTTGGCTGAACGTTAATTCTTTTGAACCTATAAGACAACTATTAAATTTTTGCTTCAAAATTCATCCCTTTTGGTAGAAAATTTAACTATTTTGTTGAAAATTGACCTGTTTTGTCAAAAAGTTATCTTTTTGGTCAAAAATTCAACTGTTTTATAGAAAATTCGTCTTTTTAGATGAAATTCGTCCTTATGAATCAAAAATTCATCTTTTGGTAGAATAGTCATCTTTTCTGGATCAAATTTAATTATTTTGTATTGAAAACTCTGCGATTATATTTCTGATTCAGAATTCTTCTCTTAATATTAAAAATTGTACTTTTTGGTTTAAAATTTAAACATTATGTTGAATTGTGAACTGTTTTGTAAAAAATTAACTTTTTTCTTGAAAAATACTTTTTTTTGTTCAAAAATATAACCCTTTTGCATAATATTAATCTGTTTTGTTTAAGGATTCAACCATTCTGCTAAAAATGCATGGTTTTGGATGAAAATTTTCTGATTCAAAGCTGAAACCTTTTTTGGTTGAAGTATCAATTATGTATTACATTTTTCGTTGCGAATTAAACTTGATCGGGTAATCATTCTACTCTCTGATTGAAAATTGATCTACTTGGTTGAAAGTTGTACAACTTTGTTTAAAATTAATTGTTTTCACTGAAAATATAAATATTCCATTTTTAGTTGAAAATTGACCATTGTTAGTTAAAAATTCATGTATGTGGTTGAATATTCGTATTTTTTTATAGAAAATTAATCTTTTTGAATAAAAATTCTTCTTTTTGGTTTCAAAATACAACTATTTTGTTGGGAAATTGAATCATTTTCATAAAAAATAACAGTTTCGTAGAATACGTCTTTTTGGCTTGAAAATTCCACAATTTGGTTTAAATTTTGTTTTCTTTGTTGACAGAAAAAATTTTCTTAGTTGAACATTTGTCTATTTGGTTCGAAAATTCATAATTTTGTAATAAATTCTACAGTTTCTTATTTAAAATGAAAATCTTTTTGGGTCGAAGTATCAACTATAACATTTTTTTTGTTTGTAAATGCATCTTTGTTTGTTGAAAATTAACTTTTTTTATGATAATTCATTCTAGCGGGTTGGGAACTTAACTTTTTTTTTATGATTGTTTGCTTTTGTGGTTGAAAAGTAATTTTTTTAACTGAAAATTTAGCTATTTCGTTGTTGCTTGAAAATGGATCATTTGTAGTTGAAAATTCCAATATTTTTATGAAAATGCACCTTTTCAGGTTAAAATTTAACTTGACTTTCTTTTTTGAACTTTTGAACTCTTTTGTTAGAATATCGTCTCCTTGGTTTGAAAATTTATCTTTGTAGGTTGAAAGTTCAACCATTTAGTTGAAAATTCAACTTTTTTGCTAAAAATTCGTCTTTTTTGCTTGAAAGTTAAAATATTTTGTTATAAATGGAACTGTTTGTTTAAAAAATTAATTTTTTTTGTTTGAAAATTGTTTTTTTTTGTGGTTAAAAACTAAATTTTTTGTTGAAATGTTATCTTTTCGGTTTTCAAAGTGAATTTTTTTTTTTATTAATTTCTACCCTGAATTTTTTAAATTAAAATGTGGACAGACTGTAAGAATTCTTTGACTTGATATTGGAAATATAATTCAAGTTATATTCCGGCTTTATAATTTTGTGAAAATTGCAGAAGCTTTTTCCTTAATTACCCCATCAACCTTTTAATGCAGAGGTCAGATAGCATATCGCGTTAAATTTTCAGTTGTTGTATTTTTCACGCTGATAACATAGTCGCTTTTATCTACACATGCCAATTTTGTATAATATTACTAAAAATTACATTTTCACCATTCGTCTTTCAAAATTGATTATACTTTCCTCGTTGGCGAAAAGCCCAAATAAATCAAATCATATTTCATTATAATATGAAATAATAAAAAATTGTCTAAAAAAAGCTTGAATTATTTTTAAATTTTGATTTCGATAGTATGTAAGGGATTCAGATTATATATTTTTTGAAATTTTTATACGAAACTTATACAGAAGAAAAGTTTATTTTAGGTCTAATGTAAAAATAGCTTTTATAGGAACTTCGCGAGTTCATATCGTCAAGGGACATTGTCGTTATTGGCACAATTATTTCCGGTCTCATTTCTAACATTGCCGTGTTTATCGATCACATAGCACTCGCAAGGACGAATGATAATTTTCCAGATATTAACAGGAATTTAATGGCAATTAAGAAATTAATACTTGAGTGCTACAGAAATAATTTGCTTTCAAATTAAGCAATTAACTTTTTTGGGATTACTTCAAACCATTATGTGATCACCTGGCTTCACTTTTTGAATGCCTTGGAATTCAAATTACAATTTAAATTCCAAGGCATTAAATAAAATATATAATTGAAAAGAAAATTAGTAGTCCAGTAAGTTTTTACTTTTACTGTATTTGATCATTTATGGAATTCCGTAGATGATATATAAATACCTTTTTAAACTTTTATGCTTTTGAATTACAACATTTTGAAATATTTTTATTTTTAGGTTTCCTATTTTATCGCTTTTTAAATTTGAAGGTTCTTGAATTAAAAAATGTTTAGCTTCTTAATTTGAGTATTTTTATTATCCATTTTTTTTTATTTCAAACGATTTTATTTGGAAGTGATTTGATTTAAAGATTTCAATTTTTTAAGGCTTCAGTCTTTTTATTCTTGAGTTTATGAGAAATTCAAATATGTATTTATTTTATTCATTTGGAGGGAATAACTTTCAGACAATTTATAAAATAACAGTGAATTTTTATTTTGCTGCGAATTTTACAAATTTTTAGAAGAAAAATCTATCTAATCACTTGAAATATCACAAATTTTATACCACATGATACAATCTAAAATAAGTTCGATTTCAAAATTTTGACTGTTAAGTTCAATTGCTAATTTTTCAAATCACGACATCATTATCTTTACAACGTTTAATTCTAAAATATCTGAACCTAAAAATTTTCCATTTCTGGTCTTCAGTTTTAAGCGTAGATTGTCAATTTAAAGAATTTCAAAATGCAGTTTTGAAGACATAAACAACTAAAAATTAAAAGTGTTTGAAATTGGAATCTTGATGAAGAACTTTTTAAGTTGATAAATTGCAAATATAAACTTTTAAATTATTTCTACAACTAAACTGTAGTTTGACTATTGAAAATTGAAATTAAACATTTTACATTACAACGTTAAAAATTGAACAGTTTAAATTCAAAAGCCTTAGGAGTTACGCAAATCTAATAGTTTAATTGAAACCTTGGAAATTATTTTTAATTTTAATTTACCTTAAAATTATTAAATTCATAATGGTCTGGAGTAATTTTTACATTCTCATTCTAATGAGAAGGTATTAGTTTTATGTAAAATTGGACTTTTTCGGTTTTCATCAAATCTCTACGTTTTGAGACACACTGAATCGGAAAAAAGGATTTTTACGAAGGTGTATGTCTGTCGGTAGTCCGTCTGTAGTCTGTAGGCACGATAACTTTGAAAAGAATGATCAGATTGGATTTTGCTTCAGCAAGATTTTTTAAAATCTTAAGAAAAAGGACACTTTCGTTAGGAAGCTATTTTGGATGAAATTTCAAAAAGTTCGAGCATTTTCAAAATTTCCAAAACCATTTTTTTTTTCAAAAATTAAACATTTTATTTACAGCTGGTCATAGTACTCGTAGAATATTTAAAGAATTTTTTTCTGAGACTTTTTTCGATAAGAAGGAAATTATTGAAGTCTTAGCATTTTCATAATCTAAAAAAACAATCGAAAATGAACATTTTAAGCCAAACAACGCACGATCTAAATAAAAGTCATAATGAGAAAAAAGTTGCTTTTTGAGAGCCCTACAAGATTATCATAACAACATTTTGAATTTGTGTGAAAAGTCGAAAATTCCAATATTTATCGCACAAAAAAACAATTAAAAATACAAAATTCCATTTTGCGTTAAAACTATGCAAGATACGAAAAAAAAATCATCAAAAATTGTGCATCAAAAAAGCATCTACAAAATTATCACCAATCACTTGTTTATAAGACACTTAGTTTTTGTTTTATTCGTAAGAAACAATATCAAAAATAAAAAAAAATTGAACTTTTGGACAAACGACATAAGCTATGAAAAAAAATGAATAGGAAAAAGTTGCTCTTCCAAAAAAGTGTGAAACCTCATCCAAATTTGTCATCGATAATAACTTTTTTATATGGCGTATAGTTTTCGCTTTAATCGTAAAAAATAACAATCAAAATAAAAAAATGAACTTTGTTGAAAAACGACACAAGGTATGAAAAAATTAATAGACAAAATTTGTTCATCCAGAAAGGATCTACAAATTTGTTTTCAATCATTTCTAGACAGGACGAGTGGATTTTCTGTTAATCGTAAAAAATAAGATAAAAAATAAAAACATTAGATTTTTGTAAAAATGACATAAGAGACGAAAAAAAAATGTAAAAACAAAACTTGTTAGACCAAACAATATCTACAAATTTTTTATAAAAATATATTCAAAAAAATAACAAAATAAAATTTTTGGAAGGACACAAGCTGCAATAACATTTTATTTAATAAAATTTTCCGCCTAAATTATATCTACAAATTTGCTCAGAACCACCTTACGCTAGAATGCGTATTTTCAGTATGAAAATATTTTCTTACAATTGAATTACATCGTAAAGTTATAATAAATTCCAGAAAATCAAATTTCAACATGAATAATTAATTTAATTTATTTTAATCATTTATTGTCTGTGTGAACAATAATTAAGCCAAACGTATTAATTATATAAAATAATAAACAATCATTATTTCGTAGCCTAATTGCACGTAAAATCATACAAAATTTATTATTTTCAATGATTTATTCACCCATCAAGCACTTCTATTATTTGAAAATTGTTCATGTTTCATTGAAATAAATATTACAATGTAATTAATTGAAATTCATATCCGAAAAAAATGAGAAAAAATTTAACTTTTAGATGGCCAAGTGTATTAAGGCGACGGGATAAAATTACAGAAACATAATATTAAAGAGTTACATCAAATGTTCGACGCCTGGCGTACGTACAAGATTTGCGGAAACTTATTTTTTCATTTTTTGTGTACAAAAACTTTTTTTATATTTTTAATTAACTGCAAAATCTATACATTAGACTTTTATGTGATAAAAAATAATTATATATGTATATGTATATTCAGTGAATTGGAGTATTTCCTCACTGTAAATTTTCTTCAACCGTTTTCTTAAATAACGTAGGTATTTATTATGAATTAATTAATTTGGTCATACGATCACATAAAAAGGCAATGGATTTAGATGTTAAAGAATCATAATTCATTTGTCATATTTACCAAGGTACGTTTCGAACTTATTGCAGGTCTTCTTTAAAGGTAATTATCACCTAAGTCAAAAATTAATCTAATTATGAATCTTAATTTGGATAATATATATATTTTTTTTTTGATTGATAGTTGAAAGGTTTTTTTATATTTGAAAATATTTTTCGTTTTTCACCTGTAGTGATGTTGATAAATCTATTAATAATCCAATCAATTAATAAATAACATAATCATAGAAAGAATATTTGAAATATATAATAAATAGTTCCTCAAAAAATAAAAAATGGAATGAAACCTATAAAAAAACGGACCTTAAAGTTTCTATACAATATATTGAAAATTTCTCAGAACGTCTTAGATCTTCTCTAGAAAAATACAACATTAATGTTTATTTCAGAAACAACCACACGCTAAATAATTTTCCTTTTTTTTAATAAAGATAAAGATAACAGAGAAAATTTATCTGGAGTGGTATATCTGATAAATTGTCCATGTTGCAACAGAATTTATATTGGTTAAACTGGCAGGAGATTAAAAACTCGTATATATGAGCATAACAGAGATTCTGAACTAGAAAATTAAAATACTGGTTTATCACGACATGCATGAGAATTAAATTATTATTTGGATTTTGAACTTCTCAATATCAAAATTTTAGCTCGGGAAAACAATACTCATAAAATAAGAGTTATCGAGTCCACTTTCATTAACAAATACATTAAAACTTCCAATAATTTAAAAACAGAAATATCAAATATTAACAAAATTTAGCAAAGCATTATATAACAAATTGTTCAAACTGCTTAAAAATGAATAATATTGAAAAAAAAAAATTTACATTTTAGCGCACTTTTCATTTGGGATGCTAATTTAATATTAGCCTTCTTAATTATTCAATGAAAACTAGCTTGATCTCTAATGCATTTGATAGTCTATATTTGTCCGTCCAAAACACAACACTTAGTGTATTAGTAAAAACGTAGTTATTATTTAATATTGAAGCTTCTATATATTCTTGAGGTTTCAATTTCAATCTAAATGACATCTATGAAAAAATAGGACAGATCATGTTATATTTAAAAGAAGACTCAATTTTAACCGCAATGTGGATAAACTAAAATTCTGCTCCAAAATGTCTATAGTAAAAACAAAGAATTGAAATGTTTTATGGATTTATCAACATCACTACAGGTAAAAAACGAAAAATATTTTTAAATATAAAAAAACTTTTTAAGTACCAATAAAAAAAAAATGTTTTTCAAATTAAAATTTATAATTATATTAATTTTGGACTTAGGTGATAATTGCCTTTGAAGAAGACATGCATTGAGGTCGAAACGTACGTTGGTAGATATGACAAATAAATTATGATTCTTTAAGATCTGAGTCCATTGCCATTTTAGGTGACCGTATAACCAAGTTAATTTATTCATATTGAATAAATACGTTATTTAAAGATTAATTAAATTATTCAATTAATAATATTTTTCATCAAAATAGACGATCTGTCGGGAAACTAGTCGATCCGAGCGTTACATCCCAGTCTAGTCTCTGGACAGTCAGCCTGTGGTGCGCCAGTGACGAATCAAGACATACTAGACAGAAACAGTACAGCGCCACGAAATTTGTCCGCACGGATACACTATCTACAATTATTATATGGTTTAATTTCAACTCAACAATATTCATATTGCTTGAATAAACAGCAGTAATCTGACGGCCACTGCACTGAGAAAAATTCCTGGTCAATCGTCAACTGAGTTTATTTAGTTGGAAAAAATTGTTAATCCAACTGCTTTTCTATTTCTGGCTGACTGAATTCTTAGTGAGGTTGGCTACTTTAACCATTGAAGTTACCTAAAAAAATACATTGGGGCCGCAGGGAACTAAGATTAAGAGTTGGAATAACTTTTTACATTTTTACTACTTTTTCAACTAAGAATTTAGTTAAAATAACTAACTCCTTATTTAATGCAACTGAGAAAAGTAGTCAAAAGTTATTCCAAGTTATTACAATGACTCCAAGTACTCATCTTAGTTCCCTAATGCCCCAGTATATTTTTCTTAGTTAACTTAAATAGTTTAAATAGTCAACTTAACTAAGAGTTTAGTTTACCACAAATAAGAAAGCAGTTGGATTAACTATATTGTCCAACTGAATAAACTTAGTTGACGATTCACTAGGAATTATTTTCAGTGTATACCCCAGTATAAGGGACATGCTGGCGGAAATGGAACACCCACCAATTAATTAAATGTCAAATAATGACGTAATTAAAAATGGTTTGGAATAATAACATATGCTTCATGATAATGGTTGCTCTACCTTAGAAAATACACGCATCAAAATCACATTTTAATCATAATTTATAGGACATTCAAGTCAAAGCGCATCACCACACCCTACTCACCCCTATATACTTTTTGGCTCCGCCCTACTGTGAATGATAATTTTTTACAAAACAAGCTTTTTTTAAAGTATAGTAATAAAAAGCAAAATAATTTACTATGAAAAGATTACCAAGGGAGGTTGCAATAATAATATAATCATATTAGGGTGGTTAAAAATAGAAACGTCATGCGTACATATACCCTCATATCAATCCTGACCATTAGTGATGAGCCCGACTATTTTTGAAGATATGTTAATTCACAACCTATTCAGGCAGACAGGCCAATCGAAATGGATTAAAAATTAAAAATAAATGTTTTCAATGTTGCTTATACAGTTTCAAAATTTATAAATTCAGATTCTACGGGCTTGGCCGATTTCAGGTAGCTAAAAATGTTCCTGAAAAGTTTGAAATTTGTATAAATATAATGTATCTGGTAATGAGAAAGTGATATATCAAAGCGGAACACATTTTTAGATTCACATTCAGTCATTTAGTATACATTCAAGTATTATATTGAAATGTTAGTAAGAAAAAAATGTGCATAAAAAAATATAAATAAATAATTCAAATTACCTGGGAAATATAAATGTATTAGGTCTCGTAGCATTCTATTATCGGAACCCTAATAAAAGAATTATCCTTCGAACGCAAGTTTTGATGATTTATGAAAATTCCTTACAAATTATGACTTTTTCTAAAGACTTACATCGAGAAACGTAACAAAATTGGACGAAATTGGTTAGAACTTCTAAATTTTTTTCTGATGATTCCTGACTTTTTTTAGTAGGGAGGGGGGAAATGTAAAAAGCGTGGCTTGTGTTCGGGCGTATAGACGCTACTATATAAATGAGGGTGGTACAGAAAGTGTCAGATTTTGAATTTCCAAAATGCATTGATATGACCAAAATAATATAGCATATAGTCTTTTATAGAATTTTCAATTAGTATTTAGAGGTGGCGCAAAGTGTTTTTAGTTTCTATGTGCTAATCACGAATTGAACATAAGTTAAAAAGACACTCTTTTTTCATTTATCTTTTCAACCACCTTAAAGATATCGGATATTGATGTCCTTTCACAAACTGTTTTATAACATCTAGGAAATAATTTTCCAAGAAAGTTCTCTTAAAAAACGTTATATTCGAAGCTTTAATTCAGTGTTGAGTATTCCCATGTGATACTTTTCAGAGACCTATTTCTATCCATGTATATATATGTATATATTTTTTGTGTTGTTGTTTTTGTTGAAATATACACTGAACGAAAGTTTACTTCATTACGAAGAGATAATGAAAAATAGAAGAGATAGATAATATGTATAACTGCTTGACATTTTTTCCTTCAGGTACTTTTTTCGTATGAAATTTTAAGGAATTACAACCATCATGGAAATGAAAGCGATACCTATACCTACCATTGCAATAAGAAATGTGAGAAATGTTTTCGGAAATGGTTGGCTTGCTCTTATTTGGTATCATGCCAATCCTTGGTAGAAAGGCTTAGTGCAGCCATAAATATTTTGAAGGCTTCATACCACAATGCTATTGAAGGGTAGGATTAAAATTAGTGCCCACAAAAAAAAACTGTGAAAGAAGTGCTTGGCTTCCAACCTTCAAATACTATAATTGGAAGGCGGAGTAGCGGCAACTCAAATTTGAATAGAATTTTGTATTGCCGTTATTTTTTATTTTATTCTTTTGATTTATTTTTTAAATATTCTTGTTTTTTCTTTTTGTATTTGGTGAAATTTCGCATTGTGTTCGAAACACAGTGAAAACGTAGGGATAAATTTTGTTGCAGGTAATATTAGAATGGTATTCACTTTGCCTTGGTTATGATTCGAATATCTTTCAGACTTGTGGTATGAAATGCCGAGTTTTTTTGTTTGTTTTGTTTTGCATTTCGTTCCCCAAGTAGCTGGTACTTCGTACCCCATATGGTCGGTACATCGTACCTACACTGTTAAAAATGTTTGGAATTCTACAACTCTTCTACAATACAAGCGTGAAGTAGAATTCCAAACAAGATATGGGAATTGCGAAACTGCAATACATGTATTGTAAGTGTTGTAATTGGTGGAGTCATCGTAGCGCGAACTCACGAGATATTGTAAAATTCCAATACATCATGTATTGTAGCGTTACCTTACGTTTCGGAAATATGCTTCCAACACATTTATTGGAAGTTTCCAACAGAAATTTTTTACATTGTACAATCGATATCAAAGTAAAACATTGCCTTTAGGCATAGAGATAATTAAGAAATTCGCTTGGTGCAGTGTTTTCATTCACACTACCATGGGTAATTTTTGTAAATTAAGTAAAGTAGTGCGGAATTCATACTTTATTTTTTCTCTGAAGTACGTATGTATACAAAACTTGAAGTTGATTGGATATTTAAAAGTATATCTGAATTGAAATGGAAGATTTGGCAGTATAACAAATATAGAAAATATATGTGCGCAGGAGTAATTTTTGGGGGATTTTTCATTGGTTAAAGAATGATGTAAAGGATTTGCTGTAAGATGCAATACATGTACGATAACTAGCGTTCTTTCGAGAAAAGATATTCACGTTTTTTTGTACTTGGCTGCGATTCCCCACCAGTAATCTTGATAAAAATCATATTTAATGAACTTTTAATTCGCTAGTGCTGCTTTGAATTTTAAGAGATTAGTCTCGCTTTAAGTTGTCTAAGGAGGTGTAGAGAGGGAATTAAAGAATTAGTAAATTAGTAACGGAGAATAAAGGAATAAGAGGAAAGTAAAGAAACTGGCATAGACTTTAGACTGTAGCCTGGAGGCATGATTCTCACCTGGGAGAAGATGAGCCATGTTTAATTACGCCTATGGTTCTGTTTAAAGTGGGTGGAGGATCAAGCATCAAGAATCAAGTATCAAGCATAAAGCCAAGAAGGCGGAAAGGAAACGATGGAACTATGAAACTATGGAAGGGAAAAGGGAAAAGGGAGAAGGAGAGATCAGGGGTACTAGAATACCCCAGGGGCCTCAGTGTGGCTACATAATGCACGATATTGTACTTGGAGTGACTCAGCGACCGGCTGTCTGTCCGTAGCTCATTAAAGGCGCTCACGCTATCGCTGGCTTGGCGGATTGCTATGTCATAAATATAAAATGTATGTACATACATATGACCTACGTATTTATGTAAGTGGGTATTGGGCCGACAACTTGAATACACTACATGTGCCAGCGACTATAGGAGTTTTCGATTCCTCCCTTATTTCCCCGCTCGCTGTCGCTAGTCTAGCTTGTCTCTCTGTCACGCACTTAGCTCACTCTGTTTTTATTAACCGTTAGCATACAAAACACGATTTATGAAACGAGACTCGAGTCAATGAACTACTTGATTATAGACAAAAATATAATAAAACCAATATTTTCCTTCATTATCTTCTTTAAAACTGTTTTAAATTTGATTTGTGAAGAAATGAAAAAAGGGGCGAAGAGAGAGGGGTCTAAGCATCGGGTCAATGATGTGTTTTGACGTGGAATAATCTTAGATCGCAATATGGAGGGCAACGCCAGTATCATAGCGTTAATCGTCTTGCGGTACATAAAATCAGGGTGACTATACTCATCTGGAAAACCTGGAATTGTAAGGGACTTTATATGCACCTAGAAATGTTAGGGATTTTTTGTTACAGTCAGGGAATTTTTTCCAGGGCGTGCTTAAATTTGTTTGAAAGTCTAATATAAAATTAAATACCAGTGTTTCTTCATTTGTAAAAGTATAGGTTGATATTAAGGGATTGTGCAGTGAAAAAAATGGTTTAGCTGCCCCAGATAAACGTCCAGCTAGGACAGCTAAACCATTTTTTTTCAGTGTGGGATATGCTGCCGCGCTTTGACTTAAATGCCTTATCATTTATGATTGAAATTTGATGATGAAGTATTTTTTAAATGTATTTTTCGAGGTGAAGATCCAATTATTAGGGAACGTATGTTATTACTTCAAACTGTTTTTTAATTACGTCATTACTTGACATTTAATTAATTGATTAATTTTGAAATTTGGCCAGCATGCCTCATATAGTAGAATACGGCGTTCATCATATTACTGCCAATTATTTGAACAATATAAACATTCTAAAATAAAAAAGTAAAATTATAATAATTTTGGAGACTGCAATGTAACGAAGAAAAATTACTCCGGACATTTTCAACACTAATCAAGTGCTTCCTTATTAATAAAAGTATAATATGTGGCAAAAGCAGTTATAACCTCTTCCTCGCCCAGTATGTAACAGTGCAAGATTTAATTTATTTTGTTATATTTGGAAAGTTTATAGAAACAGATCCTGATGCCAGAAGTTTAAGAAAATACTACACCTGTATTAAATGCTAACTTTTTCATGTTTCAAGTAATGAAAAAAGTATTGTAAGATTATATGAAAATCAACAAATGTGGGTGTTATTTGTAATGGTCACCATTCCCCGCGCCCACATCATACCCTACTCACCCTTACTGGATTTCAATATTTTTTTGAATTTTTTTTTGTAAAAATTTTATTAAAAATTTACCTATTTATTTTGTGGTTGAAAAGTTATCTATTATAGTTGAAAATTCATCTTTTTTTGTAGAAAATTAGTCTTCTGGGTTTCTTTCTTTTTAATAATTCAACGACTGGGTTAGAAGTTAACTCCTTTCTTAAGGATTCCTTTTTTTGTTTTAAAATATATAATTTTAAATGAAAATTTATCTCTTTGAAAAATTAACTATTTTGTTGAAAATTCATCTATTTAATGGAAAATTGAACTATTTTATTAAAAATTCCTTGTTTTTTTGGTGGAAAATTCAAGTGTTTGGTTGAAAGGTAAACTCCTTTCTTGATTTATTTGTCGGGTTGTAAATTCATCTCTTTTATTTTCAAATTCATATTTTTCGTTGAAGATTCATAATTTATATTGAACACGGGTCTCATTGGTTGAAAATGAGAATATTTTGTCAAAAATTTTTTGTTGAAAATTAATTTTTTAACGGAAAATTTAACTATTTCAGTTGAAAATTTAATCTTTTGTTTGGAAAATTAATTTTTTAACCCAAAGTGTATCCAGTACTGTTAAATATTCCATAATTTTGGTTGGGAATTCGTCTCTTTTCTTCAAAATTAATTGTTTTGAAATAAAAATTTAACTATTCAATTTCTGGTTGAAAATGGATCTTTTTTTAGATTAAAACTCGTGTATTTTGTTGAAAATTCCTCATTTTTGATAGAAAATTAATCTTCTTGATTGAAACTTCATTTTTAGCGTCTTTTTGGCTGAAAATTCAACTATCGCAGTTCAAGATTCTTCAGTTTAGTTGAACATCCAAATACTTGGTTGAAAATTAGACTCCCTTATTCAAGATACATTTTTTTGTTTTGTGATTCATTATTTGAATTGACAATTCATCTCTTTCTTTGAAAATTTAACAATTGTAATAAGATTTCCTATTTTTTTATAAGAAATTAATTTTTTAAACTAAAAAATTCAACTATTGCAATTGAAGATTCAACTATTGTTTGAAAATTAGTTTTATTGTTCAAAATTGATTTTTGTAACTAAAAATTTAATTAATCTAGTTGAATATTCTATCATTTTAGTTTAAGATAATATATTTTTCGAAAATTAATTTTTTCAAATCAAAATTTACCTTTTTAATTTCTGGTTACAAGTCGATCTATTTTAGTTGAAAATTGATGTATTTTGTTGTAAATTCGCCTTCTTGTTAGAAAATTCATCTTCTTGGTTGAAAATGTAATTTTTGTTGAAAATTCGTTTTCATTTTTGATTTTAAATTAATTTTTTGAACTTAAAATTTAAAAAATTCAATTTTTGTTGTTATATTTATCGTTTTTAATGGAAAATTCATCTTTTTACTTCACAAATTCAATTATTTGGTTGATTATCCATTTTCTCAGTGTAAGAAATGCTTTAATTTCTTAATATTTCATGTCAAAATATATGGCATTTTTGAAAAATAGTTTAATTTTCAACCAATCATTCATATTTTCAACCACAAAAGATTAAATTTCAAAAAAAGGGTTGTGTTTTTAAATTAAAAAATAGAATGATACAGATATCATTTAACTTTTTAACGCGAAAAGATGAATTTTATTCAAAGTAGTAATTATTTTCAACCCATTGGTTGAATTTCCAAACAAAAAAGATTATGATAAAAAAAGTTGAATTTTTATAAAAAAAGTGGTTTTTTAAAGCGAAATAGACGATTTTTCTTAAATAGTTCAATTTTTAACCCAGCAAAATGATTTCTATATCAGGAGAAAAAGGATTTTCAATCCATAACGACAAATTTTCAAGAAATGAACGGTGGAATATTTGATATTATTAACAAAATAGTTGAATTTTCAAGGAAATTATAAAAATTTCAATAAAATAGTTGAAGTTAATCAACTAGTTGAACTTCAAATAGTTGCATTTCAAATAAGAAAGATGAATTTTGAACCAATATGGCTACAAAAAAATGAATGTTCAGCTCAAAAGGACGAATTTTTAACAAGAATGTTACATTTTTGACCCAAAAAGATGATTTTTCACATAACTTTTCAACAAGATATTTGAATTTCCAACAGAATAATTACATTTTCAACAAAATAGTAGAATTTTCAATCAAAAGATATGAATTCTAAGATTTAGTTATAAGATTATCTATGTACAATTATCTATGCACAATTTTGTAATGAACATGGATTCTACTGTTCTTTAGAGGGGAATTTAGCCGAGGGATTTTTCCGTTATAAAGACAAATACATATAATTCAACTAAATCTAATTGAATTTAATAAATTTTAATTAAAAAAAAATAAGAACTATTTATGTTCCACTCAAAAATATAGTTGGATTTTCTTATTGAGTTCTATTATTCATTCATTTCGCATGCAAGCAAAAATACGAGAAAAATGTGAAAAGGGGAAAGTTTCTTGAAAACAGAAGGAAAAGGGGAACTCTTTAAAAGGGGGAAAATAGGGAAATAAGAAAAAGAGTATGAAGTCTGCGTTATACTATAACTTTGGATACATGTGTTTTCTACGAGGTTAGTTTGTTAAAATATTACGTCACGTAATTAACGTAGATAACGTAATGACGTAGGACGTTTACGCGTCACACGGAGAAAAACAGAAGGTCATTCTGGCCATCTAGATGTGTAGACTGACTATATTGGAGGACAACTATTGGACATCCTTCTGGATGGCTAAAGCAACTATCTCTAGAAGGTTAAAAAAATAGTTTCAAATCGATCATCTCAGAGAGTCGAAATTATCATCACAGAGGGCCGAAATTATCATAATAGAGGGTTGATTTGATCATCTCAGATAGTAAAGTCTCTCCCTTATAAGAGACTAAAAAATATAAAATTAGGTGGAATCTACAAAACCTAAAAAATTATATAAAATACAGAACATCTAAAAGCCTTTTTTATTATTTGTGAAGAGCGACGGATCATTTGCTCCTCCGTGGATGGTCGAAATGAGTGAAAACAAGATGATTGTATTGACCATTCCGGAAGGATACCCTGATTAACCTGATAGTTAGTTTGATCTTCTTATAACAGCCAGACAGGACTGACTCTCTAAATTTTGGTTCTCTAACTTTAACCATCCAATTTTCTCCGTACAGTCCATCTTAAGTCGTAGTTTAGGACCCATGTACTTTTTTTGGCTTATGGATGACAATCATACTTGGAAGTAAGTTTGAAAAAACCATGATGAAAAATGAAAGGAGGAGGGAATGAATAAACGGTGCAGGGTACTGAAGATAATGCTACCACCGATTACAAATTTTACGAAACTCCGTGGCATCGGATTAAAGAGAGCCCAGACGAGGAATGCAATTTCCTGCTGTACTCTGGAACATTGCCGCGATCGTAACAGGGGTGCGGGTGCATTTGCCGGATTCACGGGTTGGTAGAGTCAATACTTTTTCCGGTCATCGTCGCCAACTCGGTTAATTCGAGGGCTGTATCGTTTTACGGTGATTGCGAGATGCAGGGGTGATACTTAAATGCGCAAGGGAGGAACTTTCGGCTGAGATCTCGACCGATCGATATTGCGATAACAAGACATAATAAGGGACCAAAAATTAGCGGGTTGAAATCCTGGGCTAGGTCTGCGCAAATGATTTTTTTATTATTAATCATTCTAAGACGTGCCAACCTGGTTTAAATGAACTCGGGGATCAATAACAAAGTCAACGCACCCTCATTTATTGATCTAAACCACCCTCAACGACTTCGGCCCACCCTTACGCGAATTAGTAAGTCCCATTCATCATAATAGAGTACGGCTATTGAGATCGGTCTTAAATTCGTCTTTTGACACCCTGAACAACATATCAAACAAATAAATAAATGGTGTATGAGGAAAAATCCCTGAGCAAAGAGCATCAAATACCCTTAACAAAAAAATCGCCCTGATAGAGTGTTTCTATTCAGGCTGGTCATAAAATGTCTTTGAACTCCCTGAACTAGAGATAAAAAAATAAGATGAATTGTAGACGAAGGAATCTCCCGCGACATTTTTGCGATATTTTTTCATTAGGGTGTTTGGTTTTCTTTTGCGTAGAGAGTTTTCCTCATCGACAATTTTTTTTATGTTCGGGCAGTCGAAAGACGCATTTTTTGCTAACTCTTTTTTAGTCATCATTTACCACTATATTGCCCAAAATGCCACTAATAATACCACAATTTTATTGTAATTGGCCGTGGGTGCCACTATTTCTTCTCCTTGCCTTTAAGAAAATTTTCGAACTTCTTTGTTAGAGTGATTAAAATAACATATCCGCTTTATCAAAAATCGAAATTTCAAAAAATTTCAAGATTTTGAAGTTTTCAAATATTTTAAGAGATTTTAAAGATTTCAGAACATCTTTAAGGAATTCTAAAATTTTAACGAGATTTCAAAATTTTAAACAGATTTTAAGGGGTTCCAAAGGATTTTAACTGATCATAGGGATTCAAAAGAATTGTATAGGGTTTAAAAACTTCTAGAGTATTTTAAAAGACTATAAGGTATTGCAAAAAACTTAATATATCTCAAAGGATTTCAAAGAATTTAAAACATTTCGGGAGTTTTTAAAATTTTTTACAAAATTTCAAAGGCTCCAACAGAATCCAAGGGGTTCCAAAGGATGTTTACTGATTCCAGGTTTTCGAGTATTTAAAAAGATTCCTAGGGATTTTAGACAATTTCATAGGTTTCAAAGATTTTAAACTTTTTCAGGGATTTCTTAAATTTTCACGAGATCTCAAAGATTTTAACAGATTCCAATGGGCTGCAAAGGATTTTAAATGTTTTCAGGGTTTTAAAAGATTTCAAAGGGTTTCAATACTTTCAGAGTATTTTAAAAGATACCAAGGGATTTCAGAGAATTTTGACGAATTTTAATGGATATCCGGAAGTTTCATCTGATTTCATAAGATTTCATAGTTTTCAAAATTTTTGAAGAATTTTTAAGAGATATGACAAATTTCAAGATTATTCACGAGATTTAAAAGTAATGGGATTTTATGGGGTCTCAGATGATTTGAAATATTTCGATATTTTTAAAGGATTTCTAAAAGATATTAATGATTTGGAGACGTTGAACGGTTTTCCAAAGGATTTCTGAAGATTTCACCAGATTCACGGATATTTAGAAATTTCAATGAAATTAAAAAAATATAGTATATTTCACAAGATTCCAAAGCATTTTCTGAGATTTTGAAGAATTTAGTAGGATTAGAGAAACTTTAGGGAGATTAAAAAATTTCTAAGAAATTATAAATAATTTGCGTTTGATTTCAGAAAATTTGAAAGGTTTCAAGGAATTTTACAAGATTTGACGGATTTTTAGAATTTCAAAATGAATTGAAAGATTCCATAAAATTATAAGGAACTTATATAGATTTCAAGAGCTTAAAAAGAATTGGAGAGTTTTCCAAGATTTCAGAGTATTTTTACAAAATTTAAGGATTTTCAATAGATTACAGGGGATTTCAACGTATTTTAAAGCTTTCAAGGAATTTAGAAGCTTTTAGGGCATTTCAAAAGATTTCAAGAGATTTCAAAGGGGTTTTACCAGATTTTGTAAGATTTCAGAGAATTTCAAAGATTTTCTCATTGTTCAAAGAATTTTGAAAGATATTACAGATTTTAAGATATTTGAAGGTATTTTACTTGATTTTTTAGCGATCATTTAAGAAATTCAGTGTACAATCAAAATATCCTCAGGAATCTAAGAAAAAGTTAAAATTTAAAAAAATTTTCCAAGAATTTCGTAGGATTTTTGAATAAAAATTCACTTTTCATCTGATTTAAGAACAATGGTGACAAAAGGAATCCTGGCCAAATCATTTGAATTTGAAACCCTAAAAAATGTATATGAAGAATTTTAGGGAGTTTAGGGCATATGTTTAAGTATTAAAAATAATTCAACGAGACTGGTCGTTAGTTTTAAGAAAAATTCCACAATATTAGTCAATCCCTTAAATGATTTCAAAAGCTTCCATCGGTTTCCTGGAGATCTTTATGGAATAAATGAAATGAAAATTCAAGGATCTTCTAGGGTTTTCTAAGGATATATACGAATTTCCAGGATTTCAGAGATTTTAAAGAATTACACCATATTGAAGGGATTTATAAGATTCAAAAGAAATTATAAAATTTCAAGGGATTTCTATGAAATCAAAGTGATTTTGAAGATTTCAAGGAATTTAAAAACAGTTTACCAGAAATGTTCAGAGTATCTCAACAGTTGTCAGGAGATATAAAGAATTTCAACAGAATTCAAAGCTTTTAGGATATTTCAAAACTATCAAAATGATTCACCGCGATTTCATTTTGCTACTATTATTCAAAATGTGTGCTAGTATTAACTCTATTTTGAATTTCTGAAATGAGTCTGGCTGGTAGTGTAGACCGGGGCAAGACGGATTTCCGGGGCGAAAGCGACTTTGGAAATAACATTTATATTTATTAATCGTTTTAATTATTTTCTGCATCAAATAATCTATTTCGTCAAATGAATGGTGATATAATATGAAATATTGAAAATTATGCAGAAAACAGTTTTGACAACTAAAGAATGGAAGATTCGTTTGCAGGAATATAACGTTTGCAATATTATTTGACATACTAACAGCTTGAAAATTTTATTTTTCGGTAGATAAAACATTTTTCAATCAAGTAATAGGTATTGAGAAAGTCGATAATATGAATGAACTTTACCTTCAAGATAAAACACCTATGAAACTCAGAAAATTAAGTCTATTTTTTAACAACCTAGCATAATGTCAACGAATAAGAAGTCATACCACAGCTATAATACTATTTTTAATAAAAAGATCTTTTACTTCGTACTCCATATTTTCAAAAGTAAATTTTTCAAAGCATGAAATGTGTACCAAAGAATAAAAATAACCAATGGCTACATGTTGAGATATTTCTATTTCATAAAGAAAAACCATCATCGGTCTTGCTACGATATGAGGGGTAAATCCAACGAAATATATATTGTTAGAAATATTTATAAATGACGTAAAAAGTATAAGGTGACATACTTCAGACGAAATAAAAAGACCTTCACGATGTTCAGAAGATACTTTAATCAACGTTTCGAGAGTCGAATGCTCTCCTCATCAGGAAACAAGAATCCAAGTCAAAAATAAGTCCTTTATTTTTATAAAAATTGAAAAAACTCAAAATGTCGTAGCATAAAAGATTCATTATTATTATTATATCATTAGGCCGTTTCCCTTTCGGGGTACGCGTGAATTGCTCGGTTGGAAAGTAGTGATGTGTGGATGGGTATATAGGTGAAGGGTAGATAGGTATATAGGTTTAA
>JAABKJ010003055.1:0-26649 GCA_011634705.1 Andricus grossulariae
ATAGAATGGAGTTAGAAAGACGCGGTTTTTTCACAAATTTTCCATTTTTTGTCCAATTTTCAATTAGAGGGAAGTGACAGTTCATCAACGTTGACAATAGTGATTGTTTAAACAATGAATTAAAATTAATAATAATATTATATTTGAATAATGCTAGAAAGATGCGTTTTTTTTATATTTCTGGCTTTTTGTCCAATTTTCATTCGAAGTGAAGTAATAATAAATTTAAGTTACAAAATCATTGTTTAAACAATTTATCATAATTATTCATAATATTATATTTGAATAGTGCTAGAAAGATGCTTTTTTTTAATTTCTGGCTTTTCAACCAATTTTTATTTGGAGTGAAGTAATAATGAATTCAAGTTAACAAAATAATTGTTTGAACAATTTATTATAATTATTGATAATATTATATTTGAATAATGCTAGAAAGGTGCGGTTTTTTTTAAATTACTGGCTTTGTGTTTAATTTTCATTTGGAGTGAAGTAATAATGAATTATAATTAACAAAATAATTGTGTACACAATTTATTATGATTTTTAATAATATTTCCTTTGCTCAATTGGTAGAATGTTGCGTTCTTTTCTGAATTTTTCAACTGTTTGTCTGTTTTTTATTAGGCAATTTTTACCTTTCTGTGCTTTTTTCACTTAGTGAGGTGATAATTAATTAAAGTTAACCGAAAAGTTCTTTAAACAATTCAATATTGTTTATAACTATCTTTTCTCAGATAAGTGCTAGAAAGTGGCGATTTGTTTGAAAATCTTTGACCTTGCATCGGCTTTT
Source organism: Andricus grossulariae (assembly GCA_011634705.1). Taxonomy (NCBI): domain Eukaryota; kingdom Metazoa; phylum Arthropoda; class Insecta; order Hymenoptera; family Cynipidae; genus Andricus; species Andricus grossulariae. The sequence goes on from JAABKJ010003055.1 coordinate 791, forward strand.
TATTTATGAACAAATAATAAGTCGACCACAACAAAAATGATTTTTTGACTGGTATTGTTATAAGTTAATTATTTTGGCTCTTTTCCTAATGCTTAAAAAAAGAATTTGAAGAAAAAAAAACTATTTCATACAAGAGGCAAAAACAAAGAATAGAACAACAATAACAATTGCTGCGTTTCTGACACCTCACTGGAGTCTCTCAGTAACTTATTCAAGGGAAAGTTGTATTCATATGATCCGTGTAGAAATTTTGAAGCGTATTTTGAATATCTGTTTTATTTCAGAATATTAAATTATCAGAATATATATTCATAGTAATGAAAGAGATTATTTAAAATTTGGTTTTCTCTAATGTTCATTTATTAATCTTTAGTAATTAATTAGGCGGAGCAAAGTGAATGATTTTAGAAAAAACCGCCACATTCTAGCACTTATCTGAGAAAAGATAGTTACAAGCAATATAATATTGTTTAAACAACTTATTAGTTAACTTTAATCAATGATTACCTCACTAAGTGAAAAAGGGACAGAAAGGTAATAATTTACGAAAAACCGCAACTTTCAGGCGCAATCGATATAGATGAAGATAGGCATAAATAATAATTATTTATTTACACAATTGTTTTTGCTAAATCTATTTAGTTATGAGGTCACGCCTGATGAAAAATAAACAAACAGTTGAAAATTTCAGAACAAACGCAACATTCTATCAGTTAGGCAAAGAGAATATTATTAACTATATTAATAAATTATTTAAACAATTATTCTGTTAACATGAATTCATTATCACTTCACTCCAAATGAAACTTGGACAAAAAGCCAGAAATTAAAACAAAACGCAACATTCTACCAATTAGGCAAAGAAAATGTTATTAATAATGATAATAAATTGTTTAAACAATTATTTCATCAACTTGAATTCATTATTTCTTCACTCCAAATGAAATTGGGACAACAAGTCAGCAATTTCAACAACAAAAAATCGCATCTTTCTAGCATTATTCAAATATAATATTATTAATAATTATAATAATTGTTTGAACAATTATTTTAGCAACTTTTATTATTACTTCACTTCAAATGAAAATTGGACAAAAAGCCAGAAATAAAAAATAACACATCTTTCTAGCATTATTCAAATATAATATTATTAATAATTATAATTCAGTGTTTAAACAATCAATATTGTTAACATCGATAAACTATCACTTCCCTCTAATTGAAAATTGGACAAAAAATGGAAAATTTGTGAAAAAACCGCGTCTTTCTAACTCCATTCTATGAGAAAATTGCTAAAAACAATATTAAATTGTTTAAAAAATTCACTAAAATATCTAATTGTCAGTCTAAAGTGATATTTGATGTATTCGAAACAATTCGCATTGTAGAAACCGCAAAAAAATCATAATTAGAGCCAAAATCTCGCAAAACCAATTTTTTCACTTATGGGGTTTCTTTGGGACCCTATGCAACATACTTACGGGGGTGATATTTGAAAAGTGATATTTTATTCGTATTATATGGCTGATTGTGAAGAGAAATGTTAAGCTTCAACTCGATTGAGATAATATTGAGGATTCTGAATAAGATTTACAAAAACGTCTTCTTTTCTTATGGGAAATACATGTTAAATTTCATGGGGCTTGCAACACCCCTAAATACAATGAAAAAAATATAAAAAAAAGGATTTATTTTTGGGAGGATTCGAACAAATTTGGCGGTTGTCCCGATAAATATTGAGAAAAAAAAAATTTCCAATGCATTTTTGGACCACCCTAATGAACACACACGAAATTGTGTAAAATTATCTTTAATATTTTTCTCTAATTGCAATTTAAAATTATAGTTTTGAATAAGAAATTCTGAAACAGTTGAGTTGCTGAGACCTTAAAACTCATTTCTTTTAACTCCAAAAACTTAAACTAAAAAATATTCGGTTTAATTTTTCTTCATTTTTGGATGTTTTCCATTTTATAGTTCACAAAGTTGTAGTTTCAAATTCAAATATTGAAAATGTTAGGACAAGTTTACTGTGAAATCTGTCAAAATTGCAAAATTTAATATTGAAAGCCTTGATGGTCAGTTTCGAATTTAATACTATTAGATTTGATTATTCTAAATAGCTTATGTTCAATTTTGTCAATTTTAAATTGAGCAAGTTTAGATATTGAATATTCTCAGTTACTTCGTTTCAATTTTGAACATAAAAAATGGTGTGGTTTTTAAAATTTCTCGAAATCGTAGAATATAACATTGAAAGATATATTACTTGAAAAATTTGCACTTCAACGGATTTTCAATTGAACAATTTTAAATTAAATGATTTTAGAATAAATTGAAAACAAATAAATATCAAGGCAATAACTGTGTGTAAATACCTGAAAATGTTTCAAGAATATTGAACATTTCAAACTCAACTATGGAATCATATACATATAGCAATCTTGTTTTGTATTATTTTTTTTTTTAATTTTTACTCTCAATGTAATATCTAAAAATGGTGCGAATTTTAGTTGATTATTTAAAACAATAAATTGTTTAGAATTGAAAAATATTTTATTGGAATATTTCCAGAATGAATAATAATTAAAGTAAAAAAGTTGAAAATTGTGTTGTTTAAAATCAAAATAGATAAAAATTAAACAGTCTGAAATTGATATGTACTTCAGAATTTGAATAATTTCTTTAATTTTGAATCGTTACAATTTTAGAGCCCTGAATTTGTATATTGAAAGCTACATTTTTAATTTTTCCTTCGAATAAGTTTTACTTTTGCAATTGAAATACAATTTTTTAATTTTAATTAAAATTGTCAAAATTTTTGATTTTTAAGATTTAATTTTACTTAAAATAATTGAAATTTCGAAGGGCGTAGGTATAATAAGTTTTAATATCACAATAATTCTTGGTGACTCCAATTTTTTCAGTTTTGGATATAGTTTGGATTTGTTTAATTTTCAACGTTCAGTTGTAGAAATATTTTCATTTTTAAAGTTTATAATTTAAAATTAATTTTCATTTCAAACGTTTTTTTAGAATTATTCAATTTTTAAGGTTTCCAAATGAAAATAATTCCGTTTTGAAACGTGAACATAACGGTGAATTTATTGATTGATCTTAAAAAATTCTACTCAATTTTAATGTGGATTTATAATTTTTTTATGCATGAACAATTTAAATCTCTAGAATTTTAAAAGCTTTGACCTTGAAAGATTTAATTTAGTATGCAGTTTCAAATGATCCAATTTTATTTCTTTTGAATTGTCTTATTTTTAACATTTTAATGTGAAATTATTTAGTTTCAAAATTTTTTGAATTGAAATAAAATTGTGTAATTGGAAACGCTTTTGATTAGAAATGATACCATTTAACTTCTTTCTAATGAAATTGTCCAGTTTTCAAAATTTTAGTCTGAAATTTTTCAATTTTGATTGCTCCTGTTTTAAAATTATTGAATTAATAATTATCTAATTTGAAACGCCTTTATTTAAAAATGATCAAAGTTGAATTCCTTTTCATTTCATTCGAAATATTGTCCTTTATTTAAAAATCTACCTAATCTAAAATGTTTGGTTTTGGAACGTTTTCAATTAAAATTTGTTCAATATATATATTTTTTAATTTCAAACCTTGTCAACTCTCTATTATTAATTATTATTTATTATAAATTATTATTTATTGTTTATATTTTTAATGTCAGAAATTACAAATCCAGAAATGTGAATGCGCTTTTCGCATGCCTGCATTTACTGTTAGCGCAATTAATAATTTTACTGTGAATTCCTATTTTTAATTTTCTATTATATATTTACTGTCACCTTCAAATTTTATAAGACGGTGAAATTATTATGCAAATGTTTAAACAAAATAATGCGGTTTTTATTCGCTATATTTAGAAAGCCTAGAAGTTTAAAAAGGATCTGCACACATAAATGGTGAAACTTTCGCGGCTAATATCCCGATAACCATCCATAATGGTGATAAATGTGATTGCGCGTAAACTTCGGTCTTTTAGAGTTAAAAAAAATCATAGTTCAAGCGGAAGTAAGATAATATGTTTTATATTATCGAATTCTTTCAGGATATTTACAGAGAGCGAAAAATTAATCGCGTGTCCCTTTCACGTGGGTATTTGACATCCACTTTTCATTTTTACTCTTGATGGTTCATAAAATACGAGTGGATATGATGGATTTAGAGTACGTGAATGTCCGTTCGTTTTCCAGCTATTAAAATAGAAAAAAAGGTAAGGGATCATTGTTCATACGTTATGACAAGTGGTATTCATACCGATTTTTCAATTCAAATTGACGTAGTGTCAAGTGTGCATTCACGTTTCCGCGCCTCTGATGGTCATACGTGATAACTGCCATAAATTACTTAATAAAATAACTTCAAAAGAGTGATATGTTTTCAATCCGTTATTCTTTAATTTTTCAAATTAATTTGTTTGAAGTCATTAAATTTTCATTGAACAATGAACTGTGCTAATAGAAAAAGGGACCGAATCCATTTTAAATCAAGTCGCAGAGTTGGTCAACGACAAAATATGTTGTTTTTTTTAGAAGAAGAAAAATTGTCTACGAAGTTATTAGTGTTTGTATTTTGTAATTAAGTTCGACGTCAGAGTGTAAGGGTAAGTTTTTTTTTTAAATTTGGTTGTCTTTTGAAAGTTGAAATTTTTTTTTTCGTGACTCTTTGGGGCAATATTTTTTAATAGCCGATGATCAAGAAAGATATTTTTGTTTGGTTTTAATAGAAAATTACACTTCTAGCTTCGGTAGCGGAGTTTCTGGGTCCGTTTTTTTTCTCAAAATTTGGTTGTCTCCGGATAGTATAAAATTTGTTATTTTCCGAAAGATGATTTTGTTTCAATAATATTTCTCCGACTGTTTGGGGCAATAGCTTTTTATATCTGAGAACTACAAAGGGGACTCTTGTTTGGTTCTATCAGCAAATTTAACTTTTATGTTCGGAGACGGAGTTTAGGGTACAGATCCTTACTTCTAATTTTTTTGACTCTTTGTTGCAATAGATTTCTAAAAAAATGACTTGTTGATGGATTCTAGTAGAAAATCTAGCAAAAATTAATTTTTCTTTTGCTTTTTGCAGGAAATTAACATTATCTTCGAATTTTTTTTTGGTCAAAAAAGAAATGGAAACGAAAAGTTCGTCCTAAAAGAACTAGACATTTCAAACTTCAAATCAATGTCTTAAAAATATCTTTTTTAGAATTTGGTGTATTTTCAGGTGAGAAACTTTTTTTGTATCCAAAAGAATTTTCATTAAAAAAAATACAACTTTCGAGTTTTTCACGCAAGCAACGAAAGGCTACTATTTAAAATAAATTTGATCAAGCATTTGAGTTTTCATCCCCTGATATTCTTACGTTTGGTGTAAAGTTAATCTAATGTAAAAATTTGGATTCTTCAATTAGCGTCTGGAAAAAGACACCAAAAATGCTGCAAATTTCTTTAATTGCTAAATAGATGAATGAAAAACTCTTTAAAGTGAAAACTGCCCCTTATAATGGTTTAAGACATAAAGTTTCAAAGGTAAGAGATTCAGGATTTTAAATCTGCGAAAAAGTAGCAAATATGTTTTTCCTATGATAAAAAAAACAGTCAAAGTAGGCGCCATGCGCCTACAAAAAAGGGTTCTGTCGCCTATTAAGACGTAAATAAGTCGTTCAAACCTCCTTGTCCTACACTTTTCCTCTCCTACTCCCCCTACATTTCCCTACTTTTTCACCACACACTTCAACCAACGCATCCTTTCCCTTCACCAACTTTTTCATCTATTCCCCCTCTCCTCACTTCCTTCATCTTTCTCCTCAATTCCCCTACTTCCTCACCCGTCGCTCCCTCTACTTACATCCCTTCATTTTCTATTACTTCCTCTCCCCTTGTGTGGTGTAAGTTATGGGCTGTGAGCTCTGGGAATGGATTTTCCCTCACTTCCCCTCTTTGGACAAAAGTACAATGGACAGACGGACACTTGACCGAAACTATGAAGGTTTCTGTTCGCGGCTTCGAATTCGATCATACCTTATCATTCCTCCACTCTCCTATCACTTCCTCTACCCTCTACCCTCTACCCTTTACCCTACTATCTTCAATTCCACTCCCCCTTACTTCCCTTACTCCCGCTCATCGACTACCCCTCGCAGCCTACTTCCCCTCCTATACTAGCCTTCATAAGCTCTCTTCATCACTTTCTTACTTCCCTTCCCTTCTTTCTTCCCGCCCCTACTTCCTCTTCCGTACTAATGCCATCCCCCCACTATGAACGCTGCCCTCACTTATTATCATCCCCTTCTCTACTAACTATTTCTCTACTTCTCCATCCCCTCTCACTTTCCATATTTCCGCTCCCTCATTCTCCCTACTTCCGCTTCCTGGAAAAAATTACGAAACCCTAATTAGGGGATGAAAGCTTTAAAAAAATTTGCTACTCTTCTGAAGATTATTATTAATAAATAAATTTGTAAGAGCACAGTATGAGAAATAAACTTCCCATTCAGAAAACTCAATTTTCTAGCAAGAGCAAGTTTTCTTTTTTAATTTAGTTTTCTTGTGAGAAGATAATTCTCTGAAGTGGAAAAGTGCTAAGAAATGAAATTCTCGATTTTTTTAAATTTGAATCATAATAAAGGGATTTTTATACTCCAGAAGGAAAGAAAGAAACGCGATAATATAGTTTCACGCTTTGTGTCCTTCTTGACTTACTTCTTTTTCTCTTGAAAAGTGGCAAAAAAAAAAAAATAAATAAAAAAATGAAAAGAGGAAAAAGCTCCATGTAAAGCCCAGAGGGGACTTTAATTGAATTTACACAAAGCTACGCTTGCATCTCCCCTTCGTCGCGAGGTCTGGTTTGTCGTTGTAGTCGTTGCGTTGTTGTCGTAGTACATTATCGTTCTTATTTGCCGTTGCAAGAGGAGAAAACGGCCTGCAGATAAAACAGGCCGATAAGTCGGGTTTCTCTCGACAGTGTGTAGGAGTTTCTCGTGGCTGAAATTCCTTTACTGAGGTGCAACTTGTTTACCACCTTTTATTTGTTCATGCTAGAAAACAAACACGCGTGCTACTCGCGCGATTTTTGTTTGTCTCGCGGAAAATTTAACTAATATATGAATTTAATATTAATACACAATTTTTGTATTTTATTGTATCATTGAAATTACACTTTAGTGACTTCCTACCTAAGATACCCAAATTAACAAATAATTAGAAGCTTTTAAAATGTAAAGAAAGCAAATTAAAACAATATGGGACAAACAACAAAGGCACTAGGGTAATCGGTACAATGATTGCCCACTTAAGGAATTTTCCCAGTTTTACAAGTAAAAAAAACTGTAGGCGTCGAACGAAATTCTAAAAGAGGCAGATAGATGATAATTTTCAAAATGATTCAAATTACTATAGTAAGTTAAGCGTTAAAAGTAGTACATGACTTATATTTGAAGAAATTAACAATAATATTGAAAAATACAATGATTGACAACAACAAAATAGTGATTAGTATAGGACAATGATTGTATGATTAGCCACTGAATTGTTGTGAAGTACAGTCATTCGCCATATCAAGTTGTACAGATTACAGATTTTGAAAGTACAATGATTAGCCTCTAAATTTTATGATGGGTAGCCGGGGTCAAAAACTGTTTGTGACATGATTTCCACACATTATTCGACAGATAAAGTCACAAATAATCACATAGCTTAAAAAATTATATGACATATGTGTAAATAATTAATTTTTGGTTAGAAATTTAACTATTTTGTTGAAAATTCGTTTTTAATTGGTTGAAAATTAAATTTTCATCTAAAAATTTAACTATTCAATTTTTGGTTGAAAACTCATATTTTTTATTCAAAAACTTATGTATTTTGTTGAAAATTAATTTCGTCGGTAAAAAATCGAAACATTTTGTAGAAAATTCGTTTTGGTTATTGAAAATAAATTTTTTGAATACAAATTTTTTCTTCTTTGGTTGAAAATTTAATTACTTTGTTAGAAATTCTTTTTTTTTTTTGTTCAAAATTACGTTTTGAACCGAAAATTCAACTACTCTGCGTTAAGTTAAAAATGTATCTTCTCTAGTCGAAAATTGATCTATTTGGTTGAAAATTCATGTATTTTCTGTAAATTTTTTTTTTTTTTTTTTGTAATAGAATATTAATCTTCTTAGTAAAAAATTTATCTTTTCTTGGTTGAAGATAAAGATAAATTTTTAAAATTGAAAATTCATCTTTCTTAATTTAAAATTAATTTATTTTTAAAAAATTGTCTTGTCGGTAGAAAATGAATCCTTATGGTTGAAAATTCATCCTTTGGATCGAAAATTCGACTATTTTGTTAAAAATTCATTTATCTTTTAATGAAAATTAATGATCATACGAGTACTTGAAACTTCATTTCTTTAGTTGAGAATTGAAATATTTTGTTGGAAATTTTTGTTGTTGTTCAAAATTAATTTTTGAACTGTAAATTGAACTACTCTGTGTTAGGTTGAAAATTATCTTTTTTAGTTGAAAATTCATGCTTTTACTGTAAAAATTAGTTTTTTGTGGTAAAATATTAATCTTTCGAGTGAAAAATTTATAATTATATTCAAAATTCATTTCTCTGGTTGAAAATTGAACCAGTTTGTTGAAAAATTTCCTTTGGTTTTGTTGAAAATGAATGTTTTAAATTGAAAATTTATCTTTATTAGTTTAAAATGTATGAATTTTGTTGAAAGATCGTCTTTTTGGTAAAAAATTAATCATTATGGTTGAAAACTCATCTTTTTGATCGAAAATTCGACTATTTTGTTCAAAATTCATTTTTTTATTGAAGATTTGTCATCATACTTGAAAATACATTTCTTTGGTTAAAAATTAGAATATTTTGTGAGAACAATTTTTGTTTTCCGTTCAAAATTAATTTTTAAACTGAAAATTCAACTACTCTTGTTTGGTTGAAAATTTATATTCTTTATTTCAAAATTCATCTATTTAGTAGAAAATTCATGCATTTTCTTGAAAATTCGTCTTTTGAGGTGGTATATTAATCTTGTTGGTGGAAAATTAATCATTATAGTTGAAAATTCATTTCTTTAGTTAAAAATTCATTTCTTTAGTTAAAAATTCAACTATTTTGTTGGAAATTCTTTTTTTCTTTAAATTAATTTTTTGAACGGGAAATTTTATTATTCGATATTCGGTTGAAAATTTCTCTTTTTCAGCTAAAAATTCATGTATCTAATTGACAATTTGTCTTTTGTGGTAGAAAATTGAAATTTTTGCTTAAAAATTAATTTTTTTTTGCTGAAGATTCCTTACTTTAGTTTAAAATGTATTTCTTTGGTTAAAAATTCAACTATTTTGTTGAAAATTCATGTATTTTGTTAAAAATTCATCTTTTTGGTAGAAAATTAATCTTATTGGTTGAAAATTCATCTTCTTGTTTGAACATTAATGTTTTTGGTTGAAAATTTAATCTGAAAGAAAAATTTATAACGGTCAGGGAAAATTCAGGGAAAGTTGGGGAATTTCAAACTTGATATTTTGAACCAACTCTGTTTTTTCAAATAACGCACCTTATGCTAAAACGTATTAGGGGTAGAGGAAGTTCGAGGTTGAAGAAGGTGAGAGAAGTGAGATAATGTCCTGATTTTTCGACCAAGTCATCTGGTCAGACTGAATTTATCTGTATTTATAAATATATAGGCTAGAAAATAGTGAACAAACAGAAAAATGATGAAAATTATCCTATTTTAATATTTCTTTAAAAAAAACGCACTTTCTCGCAAGAGCGGCTTACAAAAGACCTAATAATGAAAGAAAACACCGCTTATCAGGTAACAGAATGGTTCTTTTAATTTTCTTTTAATGCGAAACTGATTTTTAGCACACGGATGGCAATGCATTTTTTTTTAAATGTACTTTTCAGTTTTAATATTGCATTCACAAAAAAATAATAATATTTTGAGTTTTATTTATTTTAAAATCTAGTACTAAACGATACACTATATACTTCTATGTTTACCACTCGACTGTAACTAAAATTTTTTACTAGAAAAAAATACAGATGGTAATGCCGATTGAAATGAAAGAAATCGAGGAACCATCTTTGAGGGTTATAGAATATTATTTATTTGAATTAAAATGTGTGCATAAATTGAACGTTTGCTTCTCTAAAGTTTACAAACTTAATACGTTAAGCGTTTTTCAGGTATTGTCAAAAATATAGGAGAAAATCAGTATATCCTCGTACAAAGTGAGGTAGCTGGGACGCCGCACGGCAATGACGTTTGGGGTGCTCTTATATTAAATTAAGTTAAATAGTAAGAAAAATAAAAAAATGGAACTCACCATTTTGTAGAGTATAATAATAAATATTTATTCAATAAAAAAATTAGTACGAGTTTATAGTTTGATGTTATATTACTGGGACTTAAAGTTTGCCTTCAATGTGACAATGACCCTCATACGATCAACAATTTGAACTCACCGTAATCCTCCTCGTAGATTATGGCGACTTTTGTCCAATTGAGAAAGGACATAAGGTCCTTGAAGGCCTTATTTAGATGATCTTGAGCAGGATAGAGATTTATACTAAATTCCTTGAAGGTGGGTTCGAAGTCTACTCTGGCTTCCAAGTGAGGTACGTCTAGTGCTTCGCAAATACTTTGTATGTGAGCTCCTAAGAGGGGATCTGAAGGACCGAAGATTCCTTGTACTGATCTCGATAACTGTTGACAGGCTGCAATAATATATAAGATAATATGTTATATAATTTATATTGATTGAAAAACAACTGTTTATAATACTTATTCTCATTTTTAAATATATATTTACTTATATAAATTCAAACATTTGTGGGCGTCCGCATGAAAAGTGCCCTTATGGCCGGCATGGAGTTACGTACAGGGGCACATAGCTGGATAAATTCCCGGAATTTTATGCCCAATATAAGTCCCCTGAGTTTAAAAGCGAGTCGCCGGGGCATTCTTAAAGTTAGAACTTCGAAAACCCGTTTTCAAGAATAATGCATCTAAACTTGGCGAGTTCCATAAGCACATATGTTATATATTTTCTTCGAACAGGAAATATACCTATTTCCGTTGACTATCTGGATGTGAGTATAGTCACGCTCAATTCACTATATTTGTAAGTATCATCCCCCACTCAAACCCAAAAAATAATAATTTTGACCTCAACTTAGAAAAACGCGAATAGCTCCTAAACTAGAACCGTTAATAAGCGCCCTTTTCATATGGACACCCACATTTTTCAAATGGTTAGATTTAGGTAGTGCAGAATCGATTAAGTATATATATTTTTTAATTTCAATGACAACTGTGCTGGATTTTTTAAAGATGCCTGATTTAATTGACCTAAGTATCAAAATTGTTTAGAAATTTGTTTTATTGAAATTGGGGTTTTATGAGTATATAAATCACATGAGGTAAATTTGATGAAAAACGAATTTGGCAAACGTTTCAGCCACGGATGGGGGCTTTTCTCAGTGTCAGATATTCACTTATCAAATTGAAGAATACAAATTAAATTTTTGGTATACAATTTTTTGTATGAAACTTATAAAATTAGGAATGCATGCATCGACTTAGGGAGCGTCCATTAGTTACATAAGGCTTTTTAGGGGGAAGGGGGTTCCAAAAAATCTTGCAAAGTTTTGCTTATGGGGAAGGGGTCCCAAAGAATTTCTTACAGAAGTTTCTTCTTTTTAATTATTTTTTTTTTCAAGAGATGCTAATTAACACAGTTCATAAAGCCTTGTGGAATCTCTGAAAATTTTTTCAAATCATTTGAAATCCAGTGAATTATTTCTGAAATTTTGTGAATCCCTTACAATTTTTTAAAACAAGTACAAATTATTTGAACTCCTTTTAAAATTCTTAAAATCGCTCGAAATGTGAAAAATTCCATAAAAATACCTTATATAAATAGATAGAAATTTTTAAGGACCGTGGAAATATTTCCGAATCTCTTTATATTCCTTACAATATATTGAAAAATTCTAATAACAATTAAAATTCCTCTAAATCCCTTCAAATTCTTTATATTATTCGAAAATCCTTTGAAATTTCGGTGAAATGTTTGAAATCTTACGAAATCCTCAAAAATCGGTGGATATACTTCAGAATATTTTTAAATTTTTTAAAATCCTGTGAAATCATAAAAAACTCTTCATCTCTCTTGAAATTCATTAAAATCCCTTAAAATCTTTTGAACTGTTCCGAAACCTCTTTATATCCCTTTAGATCTTCGAAATCTCATTAAAATCCCCTGAGATCCTGAAATTCGTGAAAATTCTTTGGTTGAACATGAAATCCTTTAAAATCCTTTGAAATCCCGTGAATTATTTTTGAATCTCTTAAAACTCCTTGAAACCCCTTGAATCCTTTCAAAAATTGTGAATAGACTTAAAATCACTTGAAACCTTCAAAATCCCATACAAATTCTTCATAATCATTTAAAATACTTGGAAATCCCTTTGAATCTCTGAAACTTAATAAAATCCTTGAAATTCTGTGAGTTATTCCAAAATCTTACGATGTCCCTCGAAATCTTTGGAATCCCTTTAAAAATTCATTAAAATCGTTAAAAACTGTTAAAAGTATTTATAATTTTTGGGAATCCTTTTGTAATTCTGTTAGATCGTTTGACATGCTTTGGAATTCTCTTAAAATCCTTCAAATCTCGTGAAATCATCGAAATTGGAAATCTACGAAACTTCTCGTAATCCTTTAAAATCGTTTGAAGTACTTTAAAACTTCTGCCTTCGGTATCTCTTGAAATCCTTGGAAATTGAGTACAATCTCTGGAAATATGATCAAACTTCTGGAAGTCCTTTGAAATTGGTTGAAATCTCTCTTTAAAAAAATGAGATTATCTTTGAACTTGTGCAAAGTACTTTCTTTAAACTCTTGCCTTGAAATCTTCCAAAATCATTAGAAATCTATGAAGCCTTCATGTAATCCTTTGAAATCATTTGAAATACTCTAAAACTTTTGTAATCCCTTGAAATATTTTGAAATTCCTTGTGATCTCATGAAATACCTGAAGGATTTTGAAAATCTCGTCGAATTCTGTGAAAATTTTACAATTCTTGGAAATATTTTTCAGTCCTTTGAAATACTTTAAAATCTGTTGAAATTATTTTCAAGTCACTGGAAATCTTACGAATCGTTTTGAGTCCCTTGAAATCTCGTTTACGGTCAAGATAATTGATTTATTTTCGTTATATCGATTACAAAATATACTCTCAAATTTCCAAAATCGTCCTCACATGATTAATGGACATAACCTTATGTAATTTCAGGTCGTAAGGCAGGTCTTCCTCATTTTTTCAATTGTAAACCTAGAATTTTATTTTTAATTTACCAAGTACATATATCTGATACTGAAAATGGTCCCTATCTTCTAAATTATTGTATTTCAATTCCAATTTATCTACGAGAAAATGTATTTTTTAATAAGAAACGTTTTTCTTTTGAACCCACCCTGTAGCACGTGCCTTCAATGCCACACCCATAACTCTTGATACCGTCAAGATACTTTTAAGTTCGGTGTTTGTATTTCAGAAAATGGGGATTTATGATTCCAAATGCAAGAGGTGCAGAAAAGTCTTTTTTGAAGAACCTTAAATTGACTAAAATTGATAGTATGTCTCTGCGATCGTATTCAAAATTTATGGTCGGTTATAATTTTTCAAACGATATAAATGTATCTGGTAAATAAATATAAGTGAAAATTGATGATATAAATGTCCTGACAACGACTCGACATATTTCCGACAGAATAGTTTGCGTTGGTGGACAGTATAGAGGAAATTGATACATCCGCAAGTAGGTTCTTCCGCTTCGTTCGATGCGATCCTTTCGTCCTGCGGCGAGAGACGTGCACAATTCTATCAGCTTGATTCCTACTGCTCTGCGATCAAAGAATTCCTGGCACGGCTTTTAACATCATTGTAAGCCTCTGAACCGAAATAGATTATACGTTCAATTTTTTTTTTTTTCAATTTCATATATAGAAATTCCACAAGAATTTTTCTTGTTCGAATCGACCGACAAATTGAAGTTAATGTCGAAATACTGAAGCTTAAGTATAATTGAAGTGGGGAGAGCTGAACAGTGCTAAGTCCAATCAACCTAATTCTTCAGGAGAAGCGGAAAGGCTTTCTGGAGGAAAATTTTAACAAATTTACTTTCTTTTTTTCTATGTAGATGGATCAGTTCAATAACCATTGTGTTAAAAATAGATGGATTTTCAGGGAAATCTAGGCCATAGAGTCAAAATGATTTATTATTTTGATATATGATTCTTGCAATATGATTTATGATTTTTATTATCAAAAATATCATTTTTATTCTTCACAATCATATGAAGATTACCAGAGAATTCTCAAAAAATGACAGACGCTTCTTTCAAAAGGCAGTATTTTTCGAACGAGTATTGGTCTTTGGAACTGTTTAAAATTTTTTCAAGGATAGATGATAATATGCACCGTTTTTGGTAAACCACTGCACCATATTGAAAAAATCAAATTTGATAATTTTTTTCTTGGAAAATCACTTGCCAAAAGGAAAAAAATATGAAGAAGATAGTGGTTGTTAATGTGGTATTTTCGAGAAAATCTACTGTCAAGATTTTTAGAAAAACAGCCACTATTTTGGCATTTTCAATCAGTGTTTATTTTTCTTGGATATATTGAAAGAACAGGAGTTCCCACGTCGAATAATTAAAGAAAATCCTGAATACAATAATGGCCCTCAAATTGTTGAAAAAATTGATTATTTTATTATAATTCCATCATTCAGATTGAATACTTTGAAATTTTTAAATATTTGAATACATTTAAATACTAAGTTTTAGACTGTAAAATGTCGAAAGCTTGGTTTTTTATTTAAAACAGATGTGAAACAGATATAATACTGGAAAACTAAAAATTACGTATGGTATGTCAAGGTGGGAGCGAAGGGAAGGTTCATATTGATGCCGTAAAAATAGGAAATCCCAAACTGTACATTCTGAAAGGAAAATCTCTAAAATAGGAAAATATATATATTTTCTAACTGGACAGTTGAGGAATTTGAAGGCATTGAACACTTTAAACAAATATTTTAATACCAAGCAAAAAAATGTAAAATTAACACATCTTTCATAAAATATCTACAAAATGATCTATGTACAGTAAATAATTGAAACCTGATCCATTTCGAATTCAAGCTTTTAAATTTTTTTTCAATTTCAAATTAGAAGCCTTTAAAATTCAGTGATTTAACATTGCAAATACCTTGAGACACTTAATAATTTTCAAGTTTTAAACAAAACTAAAATAATTTCAGAATTTGAAATGAAAAGCATTACAAATTTGAGATTCAAGGATTTAAAGTTCAAAAGTCAACAATGTTTAACTAAAATTGTTGTCGCTGCTTCAGATATTAATGTTTTTGAATGAAAAATTCTTTAGAATATCGCATTCTGATTGAAAGACACAAAAAATTAAAGCATCTTGAATTAATTTTTTTTAAAAATTAGAATACTTAAAAACTAAAACTACAATTTTCGAATTCTTTTTTTTTTAAGGTACAAGATACATACCGAAATACAGCAAATCAAACTAATAGTTATGGGTTTTAGATAATTAAAATTGAGATCAAATATTTTTTGGTTGGCACCTGAAATAAGAAAATAAAAATCTAAAATCGGGTAATATCTTCTGCTCTCATTTCCTATTCGTGTAAACCTTATGTAGAATTTTTTACACGTACAGTTTTGACTAGAAAACAATAATAAAAAATCAGAAATTCAAAGCAAATTTTATTTCTTAATTACATTTTTTTTAATGTGCAAAAAACATGTTTTTTTTTTATTCAGTCAAGTGTTAATTTTTTTAATGATTCGGGAATTCTGGGATTTTTTCGCGACATTAGAACGTTTTAAACTGCGCGATAATTAATTTTTCGATGAAAGCAAAAACTTTATATTTGAAAAAATCGTTATAATTTTTTGCTCAATAGAAAAATATTTTTTTTATTCCTTAAATAAAAAAAGAGAATAGAAGATATTAACCAATTTCAATTTTTCATTTATTTTTATGGGTCTCAACCTGCAAAACATTATCCTCAGCACAAATGCTCTCATTAATTTTATAATTTTCACTCCACCGTAATGGTGAAAGAAGCACTTGGAAGATAATTTGAAAAATAATCTTGAAGACGAAATGTTTATGAATTTTTAACTTTTCAAAAGCATAAAACTATTCAAACTTTACCGATATATAAAAAATGTATAATTTTACTATTTTAATCGCTACAAATTGTACAATTGTATACATTTAATTTATTTGTAGAAAAGTTCCACACCGTTTGCTAATTTATATTTAAAAAGTAAGGACATAAAAGTTTCCACCTGCCGCTGCTACGCACAAGAGCGTAAAAAATGTTGCATTGCGCGAAAAATACACATCAATTCAGAGAAGAAATGACAGAAGATGAGATGAAAGATGAAAAATGAAAAATGATGTACGATATAATACGCCATATAAAACGTTTTAGTACCTACACATAACATATAGTTGTACTTATGGTAAAGTGCATGTGCAGGAACGTATGAATATGTAAAAGAAAATAGGAAAACGAACATAAAACGATACAAAGTGTTCGTAAATAAACGATAATCTGCTTTGCATTTACCATCATATTGTAATATTAAACAAATGAAGTAACTTCAATTCCTTTTTCATACTACGACATAGTCTGCACAAATAATTTTTATTTTTCCATAGCTTCCGAAATCAAACCGCATTGTTAATTGCTGCGTGTTCTGTATTTCAGGTCATTTAACTGCAAATTACGTCATGAATAAGTTGTTCAAACATTCATATTTGAGGTTGTTAAAGAGATCGTTTCCGACTCACTTTTCATGTGAAAATATTCTTCTGAGTTTTATCGCTGGACATGTAACCGCAAAGGTCTCGTAAAGGAAAATGATAAAATATGAAAAACAAAAACAAAACATAAAAATAAGTGTAAAAGGACGAATGTAGCAACTGTGAGAGACAAACACGTCGTGGAGGACAGGATTTATGAAGAAAATTTCATGGAAGGATATATCCGGGACGAGTACGTACGTCTCTTGGATGAGATGCGAGATTTCCGTGCATTTGCCTGTACACGTCGAGTGGTGATGGAAATTCATTTTAGCCACGCTCTGTATTTACATACTTATATACAAACGCGGTTCGCGTACTTATTATAAGCTGAGCTTAAATGAGATGTGACAGGAAACAAATCGAAAATGACGAAGAGAAACCTTCTTTGATAGGTAATTTGCATATGCCATTATTTTGTCTCAATTTGAGAAGTATATCACAGAGAATTTTCTTTTACTTCAAGAAAGATGTTCCATAGAATGTAGACGATATAATTCTTTCAGGAAATTTGACATCGTTTTTTGGTTTGCAATGAAAATTGATTTTTTTTTTATATATAAGGGCGTAATCTTTAAAGCTTTAAAATAGTGATCAATTTAAAATTCAAATCTTGAAAAATGTAGAATATCATAGTGTTAACTACTAATTTTACATTAAATTGATTATTTTACATACATTTTGCTCTGAATTCGAATATGGCATCTATTTGCTGCAATCAGCTTTTTTTCAAAAGATATTTACAACTCATCTTTTCACTGAAAATCATTTAATCATTGTGCAAAGTGATGAATCCAACAATCTTCTGAATTTTTCAATAGCCCTAACGGTTCTCGAGATGATCACAAGAAACCAAGAAAAAACACAAAAAAATAGTGTTTTGCGGAAACCGTGATATTGAAGAAAATAAATTTCAAACCTAAAATTTGTGATTTTCTCCGTTTTTCAATTCTGAAGGAAACTAAAAAAATGAATTGATTCTAGCATTCACCGTTCTGAAAATATAGTTAGAATTTGGTGGATAGGGTAATTTTGGCATTAAAACACTTCTTTGTAACGCATGGATGGAAGCTTCGATTTTTGAGGCGTGTATAGCAAGTGGGAAGTTACCAATTCTGAAACCGCGGTAAAAAAAGTTATAAAAACTTTTTACAGTTGTTGCGCTTGCGCTCTTCGAGCCAGATTACCTTCTCTAGCTGCTGCGCTTGTGCACTTAGAAAAAGGTTACTTTTTCTAGCAGTTGCGCTTGTGCATTTTGATTCAAGAGTACTTTCCAGGACTACCGGAATCGTAACCTCACTTTATTATGAATTGAAGCTTGACGGACTGATAATTCATGATAAATTATTGTTGAATCACCATAAATTACCGAAAATTTAGGTAATTTTTGGATACCTGAAATTTCCGGTAATTTTTAATTTCTTTCAAAAAGCGTTGGATACATTGAATCTTCAATAATTTATAAATTCACCGAAAATTACGAAATTCCGCACAATTTTTTATATTCAAATATTTTTGACATTTTTAGTAAGTTTGGGCAATTTTGCGATAAATTTCCAAAATTTTCGGGAAATTTGTTTCCACTGCTTCTCAAAACAAAAATTCCTTTCATTTGTTACATGAATATCTTGTGCTGAAAGTAGGCAGTTTTAACTCTCATCTTCACATCGTTTCCGGCTTGTCTTCGGCTCGCTTACTGCTCGCCTCCGACTCCCCTACGATTCGCCTCTGGTTTGGACAGCAAAATCGTGTTAAACGGCCTATTTTGGGTCCTTGTAGCCAAATATACCATTTGAACAAAGTGCAAAGAATTTTAAAAATTTTTTGTTTTGAAAAAATACTTTTGTTTCTTGATTCGGGTGAGAGATTTCTCACTCTTTCGAAATACATTGAAACATTTGAGAAATGTTGACTATGAAATAAATGATGTCAATTTTTCAGAAAATCCAAATTTTTACTTTCTTCTAAAAAAATGCGAGATACAAAAGAAGTTTACTTGATATATTTACAAAAAGTTCCTTTACTACTTTTTGATACTTCGCAAAAAAATGTTGTTTGTTTTTCATAAAGACAATAATTTTTGAAATTTTCGCACAAATTTAGTAATAAAAGATTAAAGTGTTTATTTTTAATGATGTTGTCACTAAATAATTGTTAAAAATGATACCACACATATATTTAAAGAGACAGAAGGCGAAAATAGTAATTTTAAAAAAATGCATATATGTGTATATATTTTGAAAACAGTAGAAAATCTTAAAAAGTAGGTGCAAACCTTTAGGAGATCTGTTAAAAAGGAACAACATTGAAAAATTCAAAAATGAAATGTCCTATTATTTTTTTGAGAAAGGATCAATATGTAGGGTTTTTGTTTCAGCAATTTTTTGAAATTTGTAGGCGTATGCATTTTCAGAGGCAAAAAAGTATTTTTTTTATGTTCTACTTAATTTTTATTTCTACTGTATGTTTAGTATAGTGAATACTAGAATCAATTTCTTTTCTGTGTTTTCTTTAGCATCTTAAAACAAAGAAAATCACCTATTGTTTTCTTGAAACTGTTGATTATTTTTTTAAATATCACGGTTTTCGTGAAACCCTTATTTTTCGTATTCTTTATTTTCGTTTTTTGCGATTATCTTGAGAATCGTCAGAAATTTTGGAAAGTTGAGGTGATCGTTGAATTCAGCGTTTAAAAATCACGCCGAAATGATGTCTGACGTATTCAAAACAAAGATCTAGATCCTTTTGCCCAATGATTTAAAAAATTGCAAATAAAATTTCAGTTTCAAATTTCTTTTAAAGATAAGATGGCGGAAGTAAATGCTGATTAGATTAGAATTCAGATAGATAGGTGAGAGTTTGTTGACCAGTGCTATTTAAGATGCAAAATAGTAGGATTGTAAATCCAAAATATTTACAATTACACAGCTGGAAAATCATACAGACAAAATTCAAAAAAGGTAACTTAAAGCATTCAATTTTATAAAATTTTCAATTATTTTCCTTAAATATTACAAATTTCAAAAGTTTTATATTGAACAATTCAGCTGGAATCCTTTAATACTGCTTGAAATGCACCCATTAATGACGAAGAACTCCAATTTTTTTATACATTTTCAAGCCTGTTCAAGCCTGTTCCCGACTATTTTCGGGTATGTTCTTCGAGAATCTGAGCTCAAAATTGAAATGTCTCCTCCAGAAAATTAAATATAGCGGCTTTTATGTATGCACGCTTTACTCAGATTCCAATGAATAGTGTTAGAAGTGGCTATACCTATGTTTTTGGGGTCGTTGAATCCGAATCTAGTGTCAGATTTTCGAAATTCAAGATGTGGGATCCAATATGGCTGCCAAATTTTTATTTTTATTATTTTTGCCATATTGGCATATTGCCATATTCGGATTCAGCGACCCCAAAAACCTATATATGAACAATTTCATCCAGTTCCAAACATTTTTCTATTTTGGCCGCCATATTGGATACGCCATTTTGAATTTAGAAAATCTGACACTAGATTCGGAATCAGCGACCCCAAAAACATATATACATCCACTTTCACCACTATTCGTTGAAATCTGTGTGAGGCGTCCACACACCTATATTTTTTTTAAATGTTCAAGGGAAAAATCAACATTTTGCAAATTATAACGACTTTTATGATGGGTACGAAAAGTTTACTGTCAAACTTCACGATTTTTGTGCACCTAAAAATTTTCATATTTTTTGGACATAAAAGCCGACATAATTAATTTGTTGGAAGATAAATTTTCAATTTTGAGCTCAGATTCTGAAAAAGCATACCCTAAAATAGTAGGGAACATGGTATTCGTTAAAAAATGTCCACTCCTTAATTATAATAATGAGGCTTGAAAAAGAATAAAAAAATCGGAGTTCTTCGTCGTTAATGGGTTAAATGTTCGAAATTGAACTGTAATTTATAGGGATCTTTGAAAATTGCATTTTTTTAATTTGAACGTTCAAAAAAGGAATTTTTCACATTTATGAAGGATAACTTAATAAAACGATTCTAAAAAAGGCTTCAGGAATGAATGTGTTGAAATATGTATAACCGAGAGAAAAGTTTAATCTATATTGAAAATGTATTCTTCTTGGTTCGAAAGGAAAATTTATATCACAAAAATATTGGTTTGATGCTAAAAGATCTTAAAGTTTTTCGACCCGGCGTTTAATAATTGAGAAGATGTAAATGTTTTTGTTCTACTGGTTTAACGGAGAACGAAAGCTGAACGACTTTTTAAAAAAGTAATAAGTAATCGCCCAGTAAAACAAAAAACATTTACATCTTCTCAAATATTGGTTTGAGTATGAGCAAATTATATCAGATTCAAACAAATGTGCTTGTGAGTGTAGAAAGATATGCCAAGCTAAACTTAAACTAAAAATGGCCTTTTTCTTTGTACAAGATAAGTTTTTGAAAAAATAACAAGAAACGAGATATACATTCCTTTTCTACTTCTTTGATTCCGATTTACATCTTAAATCCAAGGTTCATTTTCATAAGTCAATTTTATTTTTGCAGTAATAATGTAAATTCGCTGAAATTACGTATTCCCTTCCCGTGGTGTAAGAAAATTAAATTATATATGAGGGATGAAACCAATGAGCTTCCAAGTTTTAACTTTACCTTCTGGCTGTATTTCACGATCGTTGAATCTGGAGTTTACATAAGGTGTGGTTCTGATTTTCACCCCTTAGGTACTTATTATATATACTATATGTAGATACGAATGATATCAGAATTCTCATGCCTTATCAATATCTTTTTGTTCACTTAAGGTTCATTAATTTTAGTTCATAACACGATGTCAACTAATGTACTCGCAAAATTTGAGGCAAATAAATGTTGCATATGATCAACTTATGATATTTACAGAATAAAAAAATAATTTATAAATGTGTAGTTTATAAATTAGAAATAAACAAAATTATTTATTATCTGGACTGAATTCAAAGTAATAATTGTTAATAATTATAACATTTATAAATATATAATATATGTATAATAGTAGTTATTATTAAATATCTATTTTCTTTAACATACCGTCGATCATAAAAGTTCACTTAATAGAATCAATATTTTCCTGGGAATTCAATATTTTCTGCTATAAGTTTGTATTCTTATATTCAATCGCGAGACCAATAAGAGAGAAAACCAAAAATCGTTCAGAAATAGTCAAAGTTTTAATCGCAAATGTCTTTTTAAAATATTGAAAATAATTAGAATCAAGCACGGAATAATTCGTGCAGATACATATAAATGCACATATCAGATGGTTTTAAAAAGCAAAAGAATTCTCTTTTCTCGTATTTCACGCGTTACAATTTCAAAGTTTGAACCATTTTTCTATATTTTTCACAATTAAACTTTTTCATTCATCAAGTGATTAGAAATTTTCATCTTTATTTTTTAACTCTCAAGATATTCAAACTTTCGAAATTTAAATTCATAAATTTGAAAAAGGGTTAAAGGGAAAATAGAGATCCGGAATGGATATCAATCAGAACACATAATTTATATTCATCTTTAGAACAATTCACTTGAAAACGGTGCATGTTTTTATATGAAAAATTTTCTTTTAGAGTTAAAAAATAGCTCTTCGTCATAAACATAAAACTTGAAAAATAAATTCTCAAAGGAGAAGGGTCCATGCATGAAAAACTTTTTTATGTGGTTAATGACAGAAAGATTGCCAACAAAATAACACTGAAAACGAAATTTACACTTTTTTTCTAATTTTTCACCTACTGACAACAAAAAAGCATAACGAATTTTATTTTTCAAGTTGCATTCACATGTCATGAGATTCAATCAAAGATATTTACGGAAAAAATCGGACTAATAGAAAAGCTTCCAGCATATAATAGTTGTCTAAAAACGAAATGTCTTCATTTTTCTTATTTTTCAACCCCTGATAGCAAAAAGCCATCACTATGACATAGCATATATTTTTTTAATTGACATCTTCATGCGAAGACCTTCGATTTCAGCAATCTTTGAAGACTATCGAGTTGAAAGAAAATATTTCAGCATATTAATATAAAGAAACGAAATTTTCTCATTTATCTAGCTTTTACTGACTCATAACAGAAAAGCAATACGACATGATATGACCAATTTTACTTTTCAATGCGCATCCACATCTAAAATCGTGCAATTAAAGCTATCCTCGAAAAAAATTGGATTAATGCAAAATCTTCCAGAATATAATTGTGATCTAAAGAACAAAGTTCTTCATTTTTCTCATTTTGAACCTCTGATTGAAAACAAAAACATGACTATAACATATAAAATTTTCTTTTCTTATGCTAATCACTTTAATTTCAGCCATCTGCAAAGACAATTAAACTAAAAGAAAAGATTTCAGCATACTGATATAAAAAACGCAATTTTCTCATGCTATAGAAAAGAAAACTATAACTAATATTTATTTTATGAAATTATATGAAATAATTCAGAAACATATATAAATTTCATAAGTTAATTTTGAATTGGACGCCCCTTTAAATAATTTGTTTTTCTTAAATGAAAAACTACTTTTTAAATATTCTCATCAACAATAAATATCGTTGAGTTAAAAAAATAATGAGTATATCTAAAGCAGGTCCTCACCCTTCTTGGAAGTTCTGAATGAATCATCTTTAGGCACATATTGAATGTCGTACACCAAACTGGTGTTAGGAAGAAGATTTCTGTCCTTGTTGATTCTGTAGACAGCGTATTTGAAAGCTAACTCTGTGGGACTATCCTTCTGATCTTCGGTAAAAATAGCACCTACAACAGAAATAAATGAATTATTACTAGTTTTTTTTTTGGTAATTAAAATGCATTTCCAAACACTAAATCAAGGGGTATTAAGGTATTAACCTTAAAAAGAAATGCGAACATAAACATTTTTTTTTGGTTTTATCCTCTACTGACAGCTTTTAAATTACTCACTGTACTTCTCGCAACTAATCCGATTCACAGTAATCTCACAGACTAAACGTCGAATTTTTTCAAACTGATAAAGGTATTTCCTCTCTAAAAAAATTCGTCGGCCAATTGAACTTTTTACCTCTGCAATATTGATTTTACCTCAAGACTCATACTTTTATCATTCAAAGTTTAGCGATATAACCTTTGTGAGTATAATTACTCTAAGATAACTTGAGGAAAAACGAGAGAAATTTACTCTTCGATCATTTGTTCTTGTCGAGTTGAATCAGGCCATTCATAATAAATTAGCTTCTGCTCTTGCTTGCACTACTTGTCACAATAATCTGATCATATTTTACGGCATTAAACGTTGGGCGTTCGAGTGTTCTTTTAGAAAAAATTTGCATATAAAATCCCTGTTTGAAAAAATTAAATCAAATGTTTTAATCGTTTTTATCATTATAAATTAAAAATGAAGCTTTCTGTCCAATTCAATGATTAAAAAGTGCATTTTTAATTAAAATCAGTCAAAATTTGAATGATTAAATTAATTTTTCTAACAAAGACAGTCGTTTTCATGTATGAATCAGTTAATATTACTGTTTGAATCAAATAGTCACTTGAAATTACTGATTTTCTGGCAACAGAAGTGACTGATTAGTTTATTATATTAAAAAAGTAAAATTATTACTGAATTAAGCTTCTTTATTATGTCCCTACATGTTAATAAATAATTGAAATCAATAATAAATTTGATAAAATTTGATAAAAATTCATTTTCATGGTTAAACATTCATTATTTTAGTTACAAACTTATTTCTGTGGTTGAAAATGTAACTATTTTGTTAGAAATTCGTTGTTTTTTAAAGTGAAAATTAATTTTTCAACTAAATATTATACTATTTCAATTTTTCTTGAAAATTTTTCTTCATTTCAATTTTTCATTCATTGAAATTTTTCTTAAATATATTTAAAAATTAAACTATTTCTTTGAAATTTCATACATTTAATTGAAAAATCGTCTTAATTGGTTTTAACGGTTTTTTATTCAAAATTGAAATATTCCTTTGTTCAAATATCAACTTCAACATTTTTTGATAAGAATTCATCTTTTTTTATTGAAAATTTCACTACTTTGTTCAAAGCTTAACTGCTTTGTTAAAAAAAGTATTTGTCTTGTTAACGATTCATAATTTCAGTTAAAAATTCATCTCCTTGTTTGAAAATGTAACTATTTTTTTGGAAATGCATTGTTATTGTTGTGGAAACCATTTTTAAGTGAAAATTTGACTATTCTATTTTTGGTTGAAAATTGAACTTCTTCAGTTAAAAATTCAGCTATTTGGTTGAAAATTCGTCTTCCTATCTTGATAGTAAATTAATCTTTTTGGTGAAAAAAATATATTTTTGTAAAATTCCACTCTGGTTGAAAGTTAAACTGCTGGGTTAAAAAATTCATTCTTATGGTTAGTGCTTCATCATTTCTGTTGAAAATTAAACGGTTTCATAAAAAATTTAACTATTTTGGTGGAAACCTTGTATTTTTTGTCGAAAATGTATATTTTTTAGTTGAAAATTCAACTTTTTAATTGTAAATTAATTGATTTTGTTGAAACATCGTCTTTTTTTTTGCTATGAAATTAATCTTTTTGTCGGAAAGTTATTTTTACATTCTCATCCAGAAAAGGTGTCAGATTTGTGTAAAATTTGACCCCCCAGGTTTTTGTCAAATGTCCACGTTTGGAGACCCCCTGAAACAAAAAAACAGGTTCTTACGAATGTGTCTGTCTGTATGTATGTATGTCTGTCTGTGAGCACGATAACTTTCGAGAGAATTGACCTATTAGATTGGCCTTTGGTATACTATTTTAGCATTGCAAACAAAAGGTCAAGTTCATTAGCCAGCCATTTTGGATGAAAATTCAAAAAGTGAGCGCATTTTGAAAATTTTTGAGGCCATTTTTTTCACAATTT